>JAFIDM010041211.1:39752-51919 GCA_023159025.1 Thereuonema tuberculata
CTTTTTATTCTTGATTTTATTTTGATGTTTTTGTAATTCAGGGGTCATTGATTTGTATGTTTGTCTGCTTCATCTATTCGTCCCATTTCACTGAGCGAGGTATGCTGGTTGGGTCGGGCTGATGAGAGGCCAATAAGCCTCGAAACAGTGCTGTCCCCGATTTCCAGCACAAATATCAAAAATAGCTCAGTGAATTTGTGTTTTGTTTAGTTATGTGCGTTCTTTGTTTTATTTTACTGTAATATAAGATATCTTACTTATGCCGATGATATTGTAATAATATGAAATAGTTCTGTAGACATGCACGAAAAGATAAATATTACGGCAAAATTCTAAAATGGATTAAAATTAGAAATTAATTTGTAAAAAACAAAACTGATTATCTTTAAAACTGGGCAAAAAAAGACAAAAAATTAAGAGTGGTTTTGGGAGTGAAAGTTAATTGAAATAGTAAATGGGTACACCTATTTAGGATATTGGATGAATGGATGCAAAAGGTCAATAAGTCAGATAAAAAATTTAAGTAATAAGGGTACAATAGTGGCAGTGGAAACAAGTAAAATAATTAAACCGACGGTAGTAGGATCGCCTAAGACGAATCTGTGACTCTATCATAAATTAGGTAAAAGCTCAATGATATATAGGGCAGAAATTTAAGAGTGGGCAAAAAGAGGGGAATTAGAAAAAAATACTAAAAAAAATATATCATAATTCTTTTAGGAATAAATTGAAATACCCCAAATTATATTCTGAGAACGGAAATTGGTTTTGAAGAATTTTTACCCTTCAACTGAAAACAGCCGGAAATTATATTAGGAAGATTTTTGAGATGGAAGATTATAGGTTTTCAAAACAATGTTGGATTCAAATGGAAAATGATAGAGTAAATGGATTAAGATACACTTGGAGAGATGAAATTTCAAAATTTGTAAATAGTATCGATGTATCAGATGAATGGATGGAGGAAAATTTTAGGTTTGGAAATAAAAATGTATTTAAAGAAATAAAAGAAAGAGTGGAGGATGACGAGGGGGGAGAATTGAGTCATAAAATTGTAGCTTCCATTTATAATATTTGGTATAAAGATATTTATTCGAATAACATCCTGGGGGAGATTTTACTAAAATCAATTGGCTAACTTGCGGGGACTGTAATCGTTTATTTTATTCAGAAACTTGTTTAAGAAATCACAAAAAGAATAAAACGAATAAAAATGTAAAATCTTTAACCATATGCCAACAATTGCAAAAATGCGATCAGTGTGCTGTTGATGTTGATGTTTTAAAGCAGAAACAGGAAAAAAAAAGCATTTTTGTGGTAAACATTTTTGAAGAAATTATAGTGTACATGTTGGTTAGAAACATAAATGTTTTCTACAACCATTGAAATGTTCTTCCAATAAAAATGGTGGAACATTTATTTTTTTCGATTTCGAAACAACCTGTGAAAAAATTATTAATCATTTTTCAAATTCAGTTCCCATTATTGAATTGGTTCCAAATTTATGCATTGGTAAAACAGTTTGTGATGAATGTTTCTCTGATAATCAAGACTGTTGCTGCAATTCCGGAGATGAACAACAACAGCACTTGAGAATGCATGTTTTCAAACAGGAAAATGCACAGGATGCTTTTTGTGTTGGTTGTTTCAAGTATATGAATCCAAACCCGTGACTATTTTGAGTCACAATGGATCGAATTTCGATTCCCATTTCATATTGAGCTATTTAATTGGCAGAAAACAAAAACCAAAAACCCTTATTAATGGAAACCGTCTCTTATTTTAGAATGGAAAAAAATACGAATCGTTGATATCATGTGCTTTGTGTCTTTGGCTTTAAGTCAATTAAATAAAGCATTTGGTTTGGACGAAACGAAATTTCGTAAATTTCTTTCCACAGCTTTTAAATAAAAGCAAAAATTTTAATTCTCATGGCCCGATGCCCGACAAAAAGTATTATGATCCGGATTCGATGAAACCAGCTGCACAAAACGCATTTTTGCATTGGTATCAAAGCCAGATTAATTTGAATATCGAATTTGATTTTGAAAAAGAATTAGTTGAAGATCGTAAAAGTGATGTGGAGTTATTGGCAGAAGCTTCTTTCAAATTTTGAAAATGTTTCCTAGAAGTAGCAGGTTTGCGCCCATTTCAAAATACTTTAAATCTAGCTTCTGCATGTGTGAAAGTGTTTCGTCAGAAATTCTTGAAACAAAATTCTATTACATTAATATCACACAAAGGCCTTCACAATGCAAAACCATATAGTTATGACGCATTGAAATGGCTATCATGGGAATAACAAACTCGCGGTGTTTCAATAGAACATGCTCTGAATGGAAGGGAACGAAAAATTCAAAATTTCCATGTTGACAGTTACGATCCAGTGAATAGAACTGTTTACGAATACAATGGATATTACATGCATGGCCACCCCGATTGTTTCAGCAATTTAAATTTCCAAAATGACCCTGAGAGATCGTTTCAATCAAACTCAACAAAGGGCTTTTGTTCTTGACAGAAAAGGTCTTTTTCTTGTCACGAAATGGAAATGTGAATTCAGTAGAGAAATGAAAACTAATAATGCCATGAAAGAATTTATTGAAAAATTAGAAATTGTAAAACCTCTTGACGGGTATTATAGAGGACGTGTAGAAGGAATTACACTTTTCCACGACTGTAAATCCGATCAGGAAATTAAATACATCAATATTGTTAGCCTGTATCCGTATATTTTAAAGTACGAATTGTATCTCCTCAAATTTCCACTGATTCTTTGGAATCTACAGACTACTGATATTTCCTCTTTTTGTGGTCTTATTCAATGTCGGATTGTACCTCCTTGTCAATTATTCCACTCTGTCGTACCAGTGCGTCACAATAAAAAGCTTTTTTTTTTTTCCTCTGTGTCGATCCTGTGTTGAGGATAATTCTTCTTATCTTCCACAGTGCACTCACACAGATAAAGAAAGAACTTTAACAGATGTGTGGATATCCCTTCAACTTCAAAAAGCCATTGATTGCAGTTACACTATTGAAAAAATTTTCCGAGTTTGGCATTTTAAAGATACTATCCAATATAATAAAGAAACACGAGAGGGGGGTCTTTTGCAGACTATGTAGATACATTTTTAAAATTAAAACAAACTAATGATGGTTTTCCTGCCATTGCCAAACTGAGGAGGACCGTGATCGTTATATTAGCGATTATGAATTTCATGAGGGCATCCAATTGAAAAAATCAGATATTGTTAAAAACAAAGCCTTGCGTTATTTAGCAAAATTATTCTTAAATTTCTTCTATGGAAAATTGGTTGAATGTTCCAAAAAGACCATGACAGAATATGTTGATACTCTCGAAAAATATTTTTCTTTCTTTCTTGACCAAACCAAATCGGTTCATTACTTTCATTTTTCAATGATTCAATAGCAAAAGTTCAGTGTTCACACATTGACGAGGTTGAAATTACAGATGACCACACAAATGTAGTATTGGCGGCATTTGTAACAGGAGAAGCTCGTTAATATTTGTAAGATTATTAGAAAAATTAGGAATCCGCGTTTTGTATATGGATACTGATAGTGTATTTTATATTCGAAATGCTAATAAACCTTTCGAATATCAAGTACCAATTAGTTCTTATCTCGGTGGAATGACAGATGAGATCGCGCGTGATTATGATAATGGATATTATATCCAATCGTTTTGCACCTTAGGAACTAAAAATTACGTATATCTAATTTAGTCACGTGAAGCTAATAAACTATTCCATGTTGTTTTAAAAATTCGTGGATTTTAACTTAGTTTCGAAGCTCAAAAAACAATTACATTTGACTTATTGAAAAAAATGGTCAGCGAATTGGTGGATAGCAGTGATGAACACACCATTGCTCCTATTCTTACCAAACATAAAATTGCTCAAACCAAAGACCGCCAAATTATTTCTCATCAAGAAATTAAACAATATCGGGCTGTATTTGACAAAAGACAAATTATCTGTGTTCAATATCAAACCGAACCACACGGTTTCTAAATCATTGTGTTATTAACCGTCGTTGAGAAAACACGTCATGTCCGTTGATTCCCAAATTTTTAAATTTCATCACCCTTTTACAGCACTGATCAGCGGTCCCTCATGAACGGGGGAAACTTATTTTGTTCGAAAACTGTTTTGTAACTGTCATGTAATGCTTGATCAAATGAAATTATTTGGTGTTATGGAGTCTTTCAAAATTGGTTTAGTCAATTTCCATCGATTCAATTTCATGAGAGGATTGCCAATTTAGCTGAAATGGATGCCACCATTCCTCGTGTTTTAATTGTGAATGATTTAATGGGAGAAGCAGATAAATCCATTGAAATAATTTTCACTAAATATAGCCATCATTGTAATATTATTCATTAATACAGTGTGTAGAGGGAATAATTGAAAAAAATGGAAAAATTGAAGCAAATAGGCCTAATTTGCTTCTGTTATTTATTTATAGTCTGATGAAAAGGCCTGTATACGATGCCTTGTAACATGTAACTAATATGAATTTTTTAAATGTTTTTTTTTATCTCTAGTAGTGTGTTTGGTCCCATTTTTTCAATCATTGTAATATGCCTGTATTTTATTTAGTACTGAATTTATTTCATAAATCGATCTCACATCCAACTGCTAGTTTAAATGCAAGTTATAGTGTAATTTTTAAATCGATATGTGATGCAAATCAAGGATCTTGTTTAGATCGACAACTCTATCCAAGTAATTTTAAATTTTTTATGGAAGCGCACGAGGATGCTACAAAATCCAAACCCTATAGTTATTTATTAATTAATTTAAAACCTTCGACACCTGATCAATATAGAATTCGAACCAATATTTTTTCCGACGAATATCCAATGATTATTTACAGTCCAAAAACAAACAAATAAAAGAAAAACGAATATGAGTTGAATACAAGAAGTTGTTTTGTCATTGTGGCACGAACCATGAGTAAGAAAGCATCGTCTAATCGTCGCTCTTGTCTGAAAAAGTATGGTAAAATTTTACAGAACGATTTCATTCGTTGTTTATCTGAATGTATTGGTAATATTTTACATGGAAATGAACCTTTAAATTCATCTTTAAAACAAAAACTAAATAGGTATAAAAAAATCTTACATTACATTAGTACATCTTCGGCATCTATTACGAAACATAAAAAAGTCTTGACTCAGTATGGAGGAGCTTTATTGCCTTTATTAATTTTAGGAATAGCAGCATTATTTGGTTGTTTATTTGGTCGTTCATAATGGAGTATACGAAAAAATTACTAGTTCTTTCCCCTGAACAATTAGCTTCTTCTTCTCATTCGTTGTATTCACGATATAATCCACAACATTCCTATCTTGAAAAACTAGATCAAATAGAAAGTGAATTTGATAAAATCTTAAATGATCCCTTAGTTCCCAAAGATTTTAAAACACAATTTTTTAATCAATTTCAATCCAAATTTCAAACGTTTCAAAACCAATCCACCACACAACAACCCCCTGCCCAAGCGCCGCCGAAGGCAAAAAATCCCGGTCACGGTCGCCGGAGGCACCAAAAAGGGCCCGGGAGGGCCCCGCGGAAAAATTGCGTTCGCATTCGTGGTCGCTGGGGCGACAAAAAGGGCCCTCCCGGGCCCCGTGTTCGCACGTTGTGGTGGGGTGGAAACATCATTATTTCGAAAACATGCCAATTCAAAACATTATAGAAAAATTTCGGAAGAAATGAATAAACTTGATAAAATACCTGGTATTTCATGGGATTATAAAACTGGTGAAGTACGACATCAAAGAAAAGTTATATCCAATAGTAATATTGTTGAGTTAATTCAATTCGATAATACAGCAAGAACGAGAAATAGAAATAAATCTAAAGGATGGATATTATTCCTAAAATTTTTAGATGATATTGATCCACAGACAGGGAAAGGTCATCCATGGTTTACTTATAAAGAACTGCTAAGAAAAAGAAAATAATTGATATTGATAACCTATTACATTCGATTTATTTTAATCCAAAAGATCCTGGTTCTTTAGGTGGAATCCAAAGACTTTATAAAAGAGCTAAACATTTGAATCCACAAATTCAAAAAACAACAAGTTCTTAACTGGGTTCAAAAGAATTATACTTATTCTTTATCAGACCAGTTCGATATCATTTTCCAAGAAATCGAACAATTGTTGCTGGAATTAATTCCCAATGGCAAAGCGATTTAGTCGATATGTCTAAATTAGCAAAATATAATGATGGAATACGTTATTTGATCATAATTATCGATGAGTTTTCCAAAGAAAGTTATGTTTTTCCCATTCAAAGAAAAAGTGGAACAGAAGTAGCACAAGCTTTTTGTGAACTTTTTAAAAACAACAATCCACCCGAGGTTTTCCAAACGGATCGAGGGAAATCAAAATGAAACTTTTCAATCGTTCTTGAAAAATCATCAAATTCATTATTTTAAGACCAATAATGAAACGAAAAGTGCCATTGTTGAAAGATTCAATCGCACTTAAAGAACGTTTATATCGTTGGTTTTTTTACAATAAATCATATCGATACATTGACGTGCTGCCCGACATTGTTGATTCTTACAATCGTAGGTATCATGGATCCATTGGATGAGCGTCTATTGAAGTAACACCCTGTAATCAGACAGAGGTTTTGCAATGCTTATATTAAAAAAAGAACTTTGGTACGATCACATATCAGACAACAACCAAAAGTTGGCTAATACGTTCATATTTAAGAATCTAGACATCCATTCAGACGTTTTCAGAAAAAAATATAACATCATCCGTTTAAACAACCAGGAAGTCACATCAAACTAAATTAAATGATTAGTTAACAGGATTCAAATAATCCTATTAAAGTAATCATTTAATTCATTCTGCGACTTAATAAGGTATCCGATTAAAGGAAATTTAAGAGTTCTCTAACTCTCTCTTCATAAAATGGCTTTCAGGAGAAAATAAGACTAACATCTGTTAACCAACCAGGAAGTAATATCACATAACCCTTTTCTTTTTTCAAACTACTGATATTCAAATTAAAATTTGATCTTCTGAAAAATTTATAACGAACAACTGTTGTTATTGCTTCTAAAGTGAGCAGTTACAAAGTAATCATGCATCTTATTTCATCTACGGCTCCCTTCGACAAAAGACACAGTTTCGTAATTTCATTTCTTAAACCTATCTCTCTTGCTCACTCATTACGGAAAATGTTTGAATTATTTATTTATAGTATAAATTTACACGAAATTGACATCCTCTTCATTTAAATAACGAAGTGTTAATAACGAAAGTGTTTCCGAAAATAACATAATGTTAATCGTAAAAAGAATTAAAATTCAAAATAATATTCATATGCCCTTTTATTAAGACTTTGTAAATATATATTACAGAAATCTTAACGAATTGACATCATTCAGTTTGTCAGATTTCGAAATTATTAATTTGCGGATTTATAGAGAAGAAAATATAATTAAACTTGATTACACTAAAATTAACATGATATTGGATCCAATTCAATCGAAAACAATTTCATCGAGTGACGGAGAACTAGCAACAATTTAGCAAATGAATTTAACATAGACGATGAAATTCAAAATTCAACACTCAGATCAACAACAAATTAAGGTAAGCTTTTTCATTTTTTATATATATTTTATTTCTCTAAATTTCATTATCAAACAATAGTTCAATTTTTATAATTTTTCACGAAACCTGCGATTCGACGTTGTGAACTAAACATTCCACTCAACTAGCATTTGGTGCGAAAATTCATTCTCAAAGACAATGTATACTCTTGTTTTTTAGTACAAAAAATGATTCCCAAGGATAAATGTCTACCAAAAATTTGATTCTCCAGGACAAAACTGTTTCGTTCACCATATTAAATTCTCAAGGACAAATGTGGACCAAACCCTAGTTTTTACTGAGTTTTAAAGTCTATGTACAATATTACTACTGTACAGATATTTTTAAATGAGTATATGTTGAAAATTAGGAAATGAAAACAAAAAAAAATTCATTTCGCTATTACCGTTAAAGCCTTTAGTTCACTACAGAGCAGTTGTAGTTTCCATGCTGTACAATTAATCGAAGAAAACCGATTTTAATTCTTTGTTTGGACTGCTACAAGGATAGTTCACACGATCCATAAATACGCCTACTGACGCTAAGAGCATAAATACGCCGACTATTTTATGTTTATGATTTATGGTTTCTTTTATTATTTCACTAAAATAACATTTGTCTTATTGTCCTCGTACAATTTATAGCTTCCTTTTATATCTTCTAGTATTCTTACTGATTTTTTATGACTGTTTACAATTCTCCAAATTAAAAGTTTCAATGATGACTCCATTAAAGTATAGTATCTTTGTAAATTGATCTTACATGAAGCATAAAACAGCAATTATACAGCTTTGTTTTCAAATGCAGCATTTTTCGACGAATTCTTTGCATTTTATTCAGTTTCTGTAAAGCACTTTAATTGTTGCTGCTAAACGTAAAGAAATTCGAATTTGTTTTCAACGTCGAGGTATTGCTTTTCTTGTGAGAAAAAAACAACAACATAAAAGTAAGAGCATAATTAATATAAGATTTCAGTTTCTTGTTCGTAATCGCCGACGCACAAGTCACACGAAAAATCTTCTCTAAAAAACTTTTAAAAACTTTTTAAAAAAAAAATCCCAAAAACTTTTAAAAATCTCTTAAAAAAGCATCTTTCTAAAAAACCTGATAAAAGAAACTACTAGTTTCAGCTTCTAAAAGCGAAGCCTTCTTCTGGTAAAAGTAATGAAGAGAAAAAGGATATATATAGCCATTTGGAATCTTTAACTGCTCGGCGAAGGAATGCCGGGAACTAAGTATTCTGGGTAAGTGGGCGCTTTCATGGTGTATTAAGGGGGGGGGGGGAACCATTGGATGGGGTTGTTGTTTATTATTTCTTTTATTTTTATTTTTCTGGGTAAACCATAATGCTCGATGTTTTGAACAGATTGGCATTCATTATAAGAATTTTAATTGTTGAGAATGTGAATAGTTTGTTTGCATTAACGTTGAAAAGTGTTTTTTTTCTTTTTCCAATATTGATACTCGGGAAAAGTCCAAGGTGTGTCCGGTGGAGAGGGAGTGTGAGGCCGTGTTATAAGTGAGATCCTTTTGCTTAATCGCATAGCGGTGTTGTTGCAATCGGCTTTTTAATCTTTGCAATGTTTCTGCAATATAATGACATTGTTTTGTAAGGGAGCAGGATATTGAGTATATAGCATCCTTCTGCTCCTTCATCGACTGAGTCAGTTCTCCTTTTTTTTGTATTTATTTCTATTACAAATTTTGGCTAGGGAATTACTGTTGGGTGAGGTTATAACGATGTTGAACGGTTGCAAGGCCTTTTTGATCGCAGGGAAAAGAACGAGGTGATATGGAATAGATACATATTTTTTGTTAGTATCTAATTGGGGTGTTTGTCTTTTAATGCTAATGTAATGAGCTTTAGTGAGACAGGCTATCTGTTTGTTGACGAATTTTAAAGGGTAATCATTGTTAATGAAAATGTTCTTGATATTTTGGATTTCCTGTTGGAAACAATCAACATTACTGGAAATCCAAAACGCTCTTTCAACTACCATTTTTAAATTATTAATTTTAAAGGACATGGGGCATGATGGTTTGTAGTTGATGGTGATGGGGAGGGACGTGGGCTTGCGGTAGACTGAGGTTTGGAACGAGTCATTATCACGTTTTATTAAAATATCCAGGAGAGAAAGGCTCCTCCGTGCATGCCAATACAAATATCTTCCCAGCAATTGCTCAGTCTTTAGGAGCACCTGATTACGGCTTCGCAAGACTTTGGAGGCTGCCTCGGATGACGGAAGCTTCATATGACTCTTGATGTACTCATGCTTTTGGTAAATGCGTGTTCTTCTATTTTCTCGTATATGATAATCATTCATAAATGGTTATGATAATTATTACAATTACGATATATAACTCCTTGTATATAACTACAATATGCTAATAAATAAGTAAATAAATAAATAAATAAATAAATAAATAAACAGTTTTTGTTCTTGATGTTAAAAAAATATATTTTATTTTTAAAATTTTAGAATTTGGTTTTGATTTAGAAATTTTTCAGAATTGCTTGTTTTTAGTATTTTTGTATTTTTGTGGGTAAAAAGCTAATAACCGAAAACGACCTCATTTCACCGACACATTTCACGATATGGGAATCCAGGTATGACTTCATCTCTTCGCTCAACAATATGTGAGGAGCTCATAAATGTTATGTGAAACACGGTTATCTTCAAGATTGTTAAGAGAGTCCAGTCGTCAAAATATCATTCCATAATTGTGGATTCATTCCCAGATATTACACACAGCGATCAACTAAGCTTCATTGTTCTTTAAATAAATGAAAAAGGAGATCCAGAAGAGAGATTTCTAAGTATTATCAAAAGTCCAGGCCATACAGGTGAAAGCCTTGTAGAAGCTACGTTTGAGACTGAAAGTATAAAGGCTTACATATAGAAGACTGCAGAGGACAGATATATGACAATGGATCTAATACATTCTGACCTGCAAGCTACAGTTAAAAATATGAATCCACTTCCTAATTTCATCCTTTTCGCTGCTCATTCAGCAAATTTTAGTGGATCTCCAGAAGCTACGTGTTGTCCAGAATCTACTAGATTTTTGGACTTTCTCCGAGCTTATACAACTTAATCTAAAGCTCGACGGAAATGTAAAACTTCCTTTTGTCATTTTTGATCCTGAGAGTTTGACTCTAAAATCTCTGTGTCAGATACGATAGAGTGCTCGGGAAGAAGCATCCAGGAGTGTGAACTTAGATTGGAAAGTTGTCTTCAATGTTTTCTGAAGATGAAGACGTTTTCGGAAGCAGTTTTCTGAGGATGAGGATCAAAATTGCATAGACCGAAACACAGCGAGAGGTCTGCTGAAAATTCACCAAATTTGTATGGTCTGATATGATGTGCCATTTGGAATATAGTTTAGAAAATCAATAAAGACACTGAAGATGGATGCCTACGATTCTGTCTAGTAGTGGTTATTCTTAACCGACCACTGTCTACCTGACGTTGCCAGACCAATTGCTGCCAACAATGTCTTATTGTGGCATTACCGCTATAGGCGAAAAAAAAATATGTTCAACCTAAATCTCTGAAGCCTAGGATCAGCCATCTGTTAAATTCACTCAGTTATTGATATGATTGTAGGTCGGTGAGTCGAGGCATCTTCAGCGTCTGTAGAACCACATCCAATAACTGTATCATTCGGAAGCGCCAAAGCAAGGGAGAAACGATACTTTATAAGTAAATCAGGATGCAAGGCTCAAACGCGCCTCTCTGTAAATTCCGTGGCTGATTTTTTTTTTAAATTTGTGTGTCTACCCATGCGGTATTTGTCTGCTAAGTTTCGCAGTTGTTCGACAGCATTCGTAAACATTGCGTCGTTTTTTTGTTTTTTTTGCACAAAGTGTTTATGGCCTTACTTTAGAATGGGCAAGACTTGCATTATCTTCTGCAACGGTTTCATAGATAAAGAGAAAGCTAAAAATAATTCGTTGAATATTATAATATCGAGATATAATATGTTTGATCACTGATTGAATCACATTTTAGTCGTAATAGTGGTTTCACTTTAGTACTCTAAACAAACAAAATTCTTACATCAATTGTGCTCTTACTTTTATGTTGGTGTTTTTTTCTCACAATGAAAGCAATACCTCGACGAAGAAAACAAATTCGAATTTCGTTACGTTTAGCAGCAACAATTAAAGTGCTTTAGAGAAACTGAATAAATTGCAAAGAATTCGTCGAAAAATGTTACATTTGAAAACAAACCTGTATAATTGCTGTTTTTTGCTTCTTCTAAGCTCATTATACAAAGATATACTATACTTTAATGGAGTCGTAAATGAAACTTTTAGTTTGGAGAATCGTGAACAGCCATAAAACAAAAAGTTACAGTACTGATATAAAAGGAAGCTATAAATTCTACGAACAGAATAAAACAATTGCCGAAATATTACGTTATTTTAGTGAAATAATAAAAGAAACCATAAATCATAAACAGTCGGCGTATTTATGCTCTTAGGGTCAGTAGGCGTATTTATGCTCTTAGG
>JAFIDM010041211.1:51929-75931 GCA_023159025.1 Thereuonema tuberculata
CGTATTTATGCTCTTAGGGTTAGTAGGCGTATTTATGGATCGTCTTAACTATCCTTGTAGCAGTCCAAACAAAGAATTAAAATCGGTTTTCTTTGATTAATTGTACAGCATGGAAACTGCAATTTCTCTGAAGTGAACTAAAGGCTATAAAGCAAATAGCAGAAACGATTTTTTTTTGTCTTCATTTCTTAATTTTCAACAAAAACTCATTTCAAAATATCTGTATAATTTCTGATTGCAGAGCAAAATGCTCAAGAAATATCCCAAACATTCAATATTAGATAATAATTTTATTTTTCAATTCTTATCTGTTTTCCTTCAAATTTAAAGTCATAAGCTTCCATCCTCTCCCTCCGTTATCCAATGCCGCAGCAATTTATAAGTTTCAGGAACTTTCAGTTAAATAAACAAAGCAATTCGTATGAAACAATACTTTTTTTTTCATATGGATTACTTGTCTGACATCAATAAACTTGAAAAGGGGCGCAATCAAATTTCTTTGCCAGATGCCAAATAGAGTTGATTCAGCAATGTTCATACTCTTCAATTATCACTTTTTTCCCACCACTGACACAAGGATTCCACTACAGTATCGTCTGCGTGATGTTATTCTAGGATTTTATTTGCTATAATTTTACCTTATTATAATTTATAAGAGAAATACTTTTTGGGTCATGTTGAGGTCTTGGGAAAGATCTGTGGATCTTTAGAGCTTAATGGACTCTTTTCAGCCTGGGCTACCTAGCAAACAAAGACTCAAAAGGCATATGAGAGGAAAAGTAATATATTAATTAAGACGAATTGACCTCTCCCAAACGAAGAGTAAAGAAATAAATACAATATCAAAATTTTAAATAAAATCCTAAGGATCTAACCGGTAACCATAAAATAAATTTGACAACAAAGAAATAAAATATAAATAAAATAAAATACCCTCTGAAAGAAAAGGAATCATTTCATGATACAAGGTCGTTCTTTCATTTAAGCTGAGGCCTTCGAATAGCTGTATTCAACTTATAAGGGTCTCTCAGCCATAGCAGTAGTTCTATGAATACATTACTCTTCCCCTCATAAACCTTTTGATTCTTTATTATTTTGTATCTTTTTCTGGTGATCGGTTAGCTGCCAAGGCATTTGATTTCCACACTTTCATGTAGCTTTCATTTCCTTAATCTTAGTTTTCCGATGGTCACTTTAGTTTTTAGAACTAAATCTTATATTGTAAACAAGTTGTTGGCTTATCTTTTATGCATGCGAATTCGGCTAAAAACATTAGTACGACATAAGTTGTAGGTAGATAGTTGTCTCCCATTGACCGGAGACAGATGAGATCAGATGGTCATCCCAATGTTCGCCCACCTGTACCCCTCAGAAAGAAACCCGATACCCATTCCACAAAGGAGTGGTTGGATCCTAGAACCCATCTGAAAGAAAATTTTGCGTGAAAAATATTCCCAACAATCACCGAGATTGAAACCCCCCCCCCCACCACCTCCAACACTCAGTCAAGAGATATCAAAAATAGTCATATATTCTTCTATCAATTCATTTCTTTTCATTAATCCTGACGTAATTCATTGCAGAAACTTTTCTTTTTATTAGAAAAGCTTTACATGTACTGAAGTAATTCTTTGGAGACATGTATAGAGCCGTACACCTATATAATGCAAAGATAAATTTTAATTACAAGAAAAAATATACTACAGTTTCGCCAAACGAGAGCTGGCTTTCTCAAGTGAAACATACAACTTAGAAACAGTCAATTTAATGATATTGTAACTGGAAGTTGTGCCTTCTGGGAAGTCTTTTTTGAGTTGCATGATGGACAGGTTTATGACGACCTCGATGCCACAAGTGTGGTTAAGAAGAACTTTACAGGAAGCCCCGTAGAATTGTGACGTCAGCATATATTTGTCTTGAGCGTCAGTTCTCGCTATTGCCACGGCAACCAGGAAGCTTTTACATGTCGTGGACCTGTAGACATGAAACTATTGACTTGGGATTAATAAAAATTCATAACAATAAAAATGAAAATTAAATTAACTCAACTGAGATGTAATTATACAAATTGAGGTGTTTAAAACCATTAAAACAGTGAAGATGAAATTTTAAGGAAAAGTTTATAAATTGTATCTCAGTTGAGTTAATTTAATTTTCATTTTTATTGTTATGAATTTTTATTAATCCAAAGTCAATAGTTACATGTCTACAGGTCCACGACATGTAAAAGCTTCCTGGTTGCCGTGGCAACAGCGAGAACTGACGCTCAAGACAAATATATGCTGACGTCACAATTCTACGGGGCTTCCTGTAAAGTTCTTCTTAACCACACTGGTGGCAGCGAGGTCGTCATAAACCTGGCCATCATGCAACTCAAAAAAGACTTCCCAGAAGGCACAACTTCCTGTTACAATATCATTAAATTGACTGTTTCTAAGTTGTATGTTTCACTTGAAAAAGCCAGCTCTCGTTTGGCGAAACTGTAGTATATTTTTTCTTGTAATTAAAATTTGTCTTTGCATTATACAGGTGTACGGCTCTATACATGTCTCCAAAAAAAAAAAATTATTCTTTGGCATTTAGTTTGTTTGAAGCTTCCTCCAATGTCACAATTGTTTTCACATCTAAATTAGTCTCTTGATCATAAACATAATCAGTACCTTTATTAAGCAATGCTATCTCCTTAAGATTAAATTTTCTTATCCTTAAATTTATGACATAATCAGAAACATTTTCATCATTATAAATTCTTAATCTTAATTTAATCAGCTTTCTTTTTTTACTATTCCTTTTGGTATTTAGATATTTCTCATGATACCAAGTCATAATCATCATATACTTTTCTTTGGGAATTTTCCTACAAATCTTATTTAATACCTCCTCTTCTTTCAATAAGTTAGACACTTAAATAGAAGCAACCTTTTAACTGATCTTCAACTAAACTTTTTTCAGCCACTCTTCTAATTTGATCCGTGTTTTTTGTTCCAAATTTTAAATTTGGACTCCAAAGCTATTACAAATAAGAAATCCCATCCTGGTAAGAAATAAAAGCAGGATAGCAGTATATTTAAGCAACAATACCCCAAGAAGCTCCAGAACATGCCAAAGATTGGCAAAAACAAGCCAATTAAACAGAAGCACTACAGAGTCTTACACAAGTAGCGAAAAATCATTCAGAAAGAATTTACACACATTAACAAATTAATTCCCCAGAAACAACTTCATATCATTAAACCACTTTAATACCGTAATTTACACGCATGTTGGATCAAAAAATTATTAATTATTAATTAGCAGAATAGTTTTATTCTGCGCCTTCCATGATTGTATGGTGCTTATGAAGCACTTTATTTTTGCCTAAAACACGTGGACCAAAATTCAATTTCCTTAAACACAATAAAGTAAACTTATGTTGCTAAGTAGAAATGGTAGCTCAGAGTAAAATTCATGGACTCTCCGAAAAAGAAGAAACATTTTACGGAGGAAGACCGACTGTAAAATCTCAGATAGCTGATTTTAATAGTAGTGATAGAAGAAGATTAGATAGTGAGAGTATCGTAATGTTATCAGTTTGACAAAAGAAAAAGGAAAAAAAACCATAAAGGTAATTAAAAGATTCAGTCTAACAATATCTTATATATTTTGTCTATCACTAAACTTAATTTTCATCACAGTTGACACATACTTTACGAAATCGATTTCTGTGTATTTATATATTCTCAACATTGTCAAGAAATACGATGAAATAACAGGTTCAGCTTCAGATATAATCGAACATAATATTTTGAACATTTAAACATAATATGATCTACCGTTTCAACTTTACTGCAGTTACATACACCGAAGGCATATAAACCTAAGCATTATATGGCTGCTATGCACTAAACTTACTATGGCCTGTTATTATCTGGAAAATAGGAAAGCTTATATTCAAACTACCTAGTCAACGCTTGTTCAAATTGACGGGGACGAATGTTTAAGTTTGTATTCCCTTTGCAGTCTTTATTTATAATTATTTCCACTGGTAAATTATAAAAGTTTGTAAAAAGATAAATAAATTGTAAATATATTTCCTGTGTAAATAAGGCTGAATTAAGATAAAGTAGAGAATGGCCAATAACAGCTGTTATGCATCAGTGTATGCTGTGTCATTTTGAATTATGCCAGAACTAAAACAACATCAATTGTCGTATGGAAACATGAACTAGGCTCTGCTAATTAGGTGGGAAGAGATACTTGTCTCCTTCCTGAATTTTCATTTTTAATCTTTAACTAAAAAAATTAATTTATTAATTTGCTAAATTAGAATTCGTCTAAAATACAAAATGTTAAATTTTATTTATTTGTTTTCGCCTAAATGCTATCAATGTCACTTTTAAATAAAATATGGCAGAATAACCTATTTGTTCCCGTTCTTAAATTGATCTTTCTAAAAGCTAAATAGTAAATTTCAGTTACTATATGCAAATATTTACAAAAATGTTCTGCAGTTTCAATTTTCATTTCTGACTTTCACTAAAGTCTTCTAATGGACTAATTACTACACGAATTTTTTGTTCTAAAAAAATTGATTAACTTCACTAAAACCAAAATTCTCATGTTTTCTATATTCTATGTTTTTATTAAAGGTGTTATTTGTAATTATTTTAAATAATTTTTGTTATTTTTACAAAGTATATCTCATTTAACTATTCCTGCAAAATTTCTATGGTTAAAAGACAACAAATTAAAAAAAGGGAAGTAGAAAATAAATTTAACTTTTTCCAAATTCATAATTAAGAAACACAAAAGATAAAACAATGATGCAGATTTTAACGCGTGTAAAATTATTAGAACAGTTCCAAAAAGGCAAGAGACACAAATTATTTAAAAATATTTAATCTTAAGTCCATAAAACTTTCGCCAGGTTTCAACTCGCCGGCCGTTTTTGATAACAAAATCAGCAGGGTACAGGTTGCTTATAACAGAAAATTCAAAACAATATCGGGTCTGTATTGAACGGGCTGTTTATCTGGTGAAGTCCACTCGTGGTGGAGAGAGGAACCTGGAAGCTGTGCACAGGAATGCGGGAAATGGAAAGATGTCATGGTTGGAAATGGAATCACTGCAACATAACATAGATCACCGAGGTGGTTATAGTTAATTTATAACTTCAGAAAGTGTATTGAATCTCTCTTTATATTAACTGATCCCCATTTCTACAACGACTCAATTTCTGTCAGATCCTAAAAGGATGTGACCTGTGTTTACAGTGACATCCCAAAAGAGCTGTTTCACTCTCAATTGATGATTATCGGTAGTGAGTAGTCACTGAAAACACCCTAGTTCTGAATACAGAGGTGAACAGAAATGAAAGTAGGACAAAAAATGTCACCTTCACAAATCTAAACTAAAAAAAACAAAATAAACATTTTAATTTAGTAATAAATACGAAAAACACAAAGTTACGAAATCACTATCTTACATAAATATCGTTCTACAAAAATAGAGACGTTTGAATCGGCCATGGGATTATTTGTTAATCTGTCCCTCATTTTAATTTAACTTTAATTGAGATTCTTAAGAAATCGTTTTGTAATAAATTCACGAAGTTAAATACGTTCAGAAAGGTCTAGAATGTAGAAATAGAAACTGTGAAAGTAATTAATTACAATGAAATTCATTTATATAAACTGATTATAATGTGATAGTTCATTGCTTGTTTATTATTTAGAAGAAAGGAATTACATTTCTAACGAAAATATTATAAGGCTTGTTACTGTAACTCTACACGTACAGTAAATCCTCTCAAATCCTACCTAATGTGGTGCCCAGTAGGCCGGATTACAGAAAAGCCGGACTACCGAGAGTGTTTTTAAAATAACTCAATAGCTCAATTTTTGTGAAGACATAATGCCAGATTTAATTAATTTAACCCCATTTTCATAATTTTGTTACGCAGCAGCAGACCTAATGTGCGTAGTGACTCACACTGTGTTCTCTGAACTCTGCACGGACTCCCTGTGCGCCGGCCGAGTTGACTAAACAAAAAAAATTACTCATGACCAGGCCGGATTACCAAGGGCCGGATTTGAGAAGTTTTACTGTATATTCAACTTCCTACTTAATTTTATTTTAAATAAACAAGTCATCCACAATCTTTGAGTCAGGATTATTGAAATGAGATGTTTTTTTTATCTTTATAAGAAAACCATTTTGTTTTCTTTAGAGAAAACAACATAGTTTTCTTATAAAGATAATTAATTAATTAAAGATGATTAATAAATTACAACAAAAATTGCCAAGTTTTACCAGAACCAAGTTTGATAAAGAAAATATTTTTTTTCACAATATTAATTTATTTCTTTGCAGATATGTGATGTTAATAAATGGAGGTTGGAAAATCGACTATAAGTATATAAGAAAAACTTTTTAAAAATCACTGAAATAATAATAAAATCAGTTTAAAATCCCGGACCAGTTTCAAGCAATTTTCGTGATTAGTTTGAATTCACTTTAACATGTGCTAAAAAATTCATAAGATAAATAAAAACACAACACCCAAGTTTAACAAACAATAAAAATAAAAAAATAAGAAAAATCTAGATGTTTCATTCCGTACCTCAGGACTTTTTGAAAAAGTCCCATGGCACCAGACGAAATATCTGAATTTTCTTAAATTTTTTTATTTTTTTATTATTAGCCTTTTTATTTATCATATCAGTTTGAATTTTTCACACTTTAAACAGTTACTTTTTACAATAAGTATTAATGAACTGAAACATCACTAATTTTACCATAAAATTTTATCATAGTACTAAAGAAATTTACGTAAAAAAGTGAGCATTAACTTAGCTTTTCAATATTTTTTTTGTTCATATTTTATTTTATTTTAATAAATTGAACCTCATAAGTAGAATCATATGTAATTCATTGTTAACCTAAAATACCTCTATAACCATATTCAGGTATAATTGAGTAATTGTAAGAGAGACGATTATTTTCACTTACTATTTTTCTTTTACACTTTATATTTATATTAGTTGCATCGTGAAAATGCTTCACACCTGACAAGAAGTGGAAGAAGTCCGCTCTGCCTGAATGGACTCCCGCGAAGGCATAAAAACGAACTTCAGACAGGCAGAGTTCGTCGGCGTGCCACAAGTGAGCTAGCCATTCGTTTTCTGGATTGATAAACAAGCAGACAAAGAACTTTGAAATAGAAACCTTCTTAACATGATGTTACATTTCAACTAACGAAATCATCTGCCGAAATTTAAAACAGCGGTAATTGTATTTGTCCTTAATTAGCTCTTTGGTACCTACAAAGTTCAGTTCTGGAATAGGAATAACACACAACTCTGGAATGCTAGTATAATAGATGAAAACTGAAAACAAATACATAGCAGCTGTGACTCAAGAAATATTCCCTCATCTTTTTTGAAGAAATATAATAACTTGAAAAAATAATAGGCGTACAACTTTGCGTACTATTATTGTTTTGTTTATTGTCTGTCATGCTCTTGTTCCCATGCTACATATATTGTTATCCTTTTGTAATGTTCTAACACGATTCACTGACTGAATGCTTATATTAAATTTCTTATTATTTTCACTGCCGTATGCTCGATGTCCCCGTGAATCCCCGTTTATCAGGTTATGGGAATTTCCCCTTTACTTTTTTTTTAGAAATCAAAACTCCGTGGTCTACATAGTGTTCACACCAAATTTGGTGGAGTTTGGTCCAATAGCTTTTTGTAATGTTCTGAACATCTAAACGGCACTAAATACCTTTTCTTTAATTATGGCCACCCGAAATAATTGACATGGAAAATAAATAATATTTTTTTACTGATACTGAACGAATTTGTCATCCTAAATTCTTCCTTTGAGGATTTGGTCTATGTAGGAAAATTTATCTCGTAACATATATCGTATCATGCGATCTAAATATTATAAATCAGACATCTTCAACCTTTTTTTAATTCAAGGACCAATGTTTGTGTTCTTGCAGCCTCGCGGACCTCAATCCTGTAACGACAATTTTAGATTGAAATATTACAACATTTGTATTAACTCTTTCATTCTTATTTTTAAATGAATTTACGAGGGTGGTTTGATAATTTCTCGGAACGGAATTGAAAAAAAAGTACATATGTCACTGAATTTTTTTTATTTTTCAATGTAGTCTCCTAGATCATTGCACTTTGTCCAGCGATGTTCCAATGCTTTGATCCCATCTCGCAAATGAGATTCCTCAAGGCCTGCAAAATACCCGTCAACCTCAGCTATCAGTTCTTCTTTTGAAGAGAATCTCCATCCACCAAGGAAAATTTTCAGCTTTGGGAAGAGACGGAACCATATCATGCGAATCCGGCGGGTGTGGCAACAATTCATACTATAGTGCGTTTAATTTTGCCATGGCGACGGCACATGTGCGCGGGCGTGCATTGCCTTGATGAAAGATCACTTTCTTCTTAGCTAAACCTGGCATTTTTTCGCGTATCTTTTGTTGTAATTGGTCCAGGAGGTTAGCATAGTATTCTCCATTAATTGTTTTCCCGCTGGGGAGATAATCTACAGACAGAATCCCCTTCACATCTCAGAACACTGATGCCATGACCTTTCCGATCGAATGAATTGTCTTTGCTTTCTTTGGTGGCGGAGAATCAGCGTGTTTCCACTGCTTTGACTGTTGTTTTGTCTCTGGGGTACAGTTGTGGACCCAAGTTTCATCTGTGGTCACAAACCGGCCTAAAAAATCTTGTTTGTTTCTCCTAAAACGGGCCAAGCATTGCTCCGACATATTCATTCTTACGCGTTTTTTATCCATCGTCAAGAGTCGTGGCACCCATCTTGCAGATATTTTTTCATATGTAATTCTTCAGTTAAAATGTGATATACCATATCAGATGACATCTGGCAAGCTTGAGCAATCTCTCGCACTTTCAATCGGCATTTACCATTTACGTTGGATCAATGTTTTATTACCTTTTATCAATGTTTTATTTATTCAATTACCATTTTGTGCACTTTTGCAATGATTTCTGGGGTAGTAACCCAACTTGGCCGACCACTGCGTGAATCATCATCTAAGCTCTCCCGACCGAAATTAAATTCGTTTGTCCACTTTGCAACAGTTGAATATGAAAGAGAAGAGTCCCCCAATGTATTCTGGAAATCGGCATGAATGTCCTTTGCTTTCATGCCCTTCTTCACGAAGTACTTAATCACTGCTCGAATCTCGACTTTTTCTATTTTCGCAAATCACTACGCGGGAAAAACAATAGAATCACGTCACCGGCGCAGCTGTCCTCCAAGAGCACTGACGTGACACGTGTTTACAGGCAACAGTGAAATGAATATCACATGAAAAACTCGTGGCGCTATCGCTGACCTCTGGTGGTGATTACGAGAACTTATCAAACCACATTCGTAAATGGGATTTAAATTCGTGAAAAGTTTAAAGAAACAATCTCATCTCTGGGAAGAAACAGTGAGAGAAAGCAATGAAGGGAGAATTAAGTGCATTAGAGAGAAAAGAAACACGAGATATCACTTCATAAGGAACTCTAAAGTGGGTTACAAAACTCAAGACCTCACTTAATAAAAAGTTCAGAGATTTAAAGCTGGACTCAGTGCAAAGGGATGCTCTCAGAAGTACAGCATTACCTTTAATGACATTTGCACGTAGTACAAGGTTTGATTCTATGAGATTACCACTTGCTTTGGCTGTTTAAAAAAGTACAACACTTACACAATACTGCTATTTGATTTCACAACATTTTTCCTGTTGGTAACCTTAAAGACGAAATTTTCATAAATCAGTGTCACTGAAAATTTAAAACAAGTTATATCACTAATTGAAGAGGTCATTATATGGACTGAAGCAGCAGCCTAGGTGCTCAAACACAAAATTCTGTAATAAGTTGTGAGACTAAAAGTTATTGATGCTAATAAATGTTTCCACAGAGGAACATTCAATGATGAAGTAGTCTACTCATTTTGTCTGTCGACAACGAGCTGATTATGTGCAGAAACAAAGAAATTATAAAGTATATCGTAGAGAAGCTTCAAGAAAATTTTAAAGAAACTATTCTATATTTATGGGAATTTAGATGCATATAAATTAAACAGAAAGATCAATTTTTATTCAGCAAAAGATTTGCATTGAGATGATACTGAAAACTAGAATCTTTATTTTTTACTATATTGAATAGTTCTTAAACAGAATTTTCATTTCTGAAAATGAAATGATGAAGAATATAGTTTTTAAAAAGAAAGTTCAGAAATTCTCTGGATGAAATATTGTATATAGTAAATAAACGAAATGAAATGAAGAAGACACTCAAAACTTTGAATATGTCGGAAGTAAAAATATTTATCTGTACCTTTTGACCCAAAACTGTCAATTATAATGTACTGAAGAGGAAACAGATCAAAACATACCAAATAGATAAGCTGTTGAAATTCTGCTATTTGCATCTATAAGACTTCACATGATATTACATATGCAATGCGAGTACAGAGCCGATTCCTCAATAAATATGACCTATCAAATTGGAAAGCTGAAAAACGAGTACTTTGTTATCTGGATGGTACAAAAGAGTATCGTATTTAGTATATAAGATGCAAGAATGGCTATGCAGTGTATGAAAATGTTGAAACGTATTGATCAACCACTAAAGTCGGTTTCTTTAATAGATTGAAGTGACGTCAGAGAACCGCATAACACATTATACTGCAGCGAAGAACATAGTTCCAGCGTTCTTGTTATTTCGTCCTGAATTTAGATGATGTTTTGAAAACATTAAATATTTGAAGAGACAGAAAATATAACTGTTCAAATTAATAGATTTGTTTATTTTCGATCACACAGCAAGGGAACATGCGATTGGTTCATGTTGTTGAGGGGCTCATTTCAACGTGGCAGCTTCCAGTTGGAGACACTCGTCTCCCTATAAATACTTTAAGAGTAATTTTAAAGGTCAATCGATACATAGCAGTGCGATCTAAATGATTTAAAAATGTTTATTTTAAGTTAAGAGAATTCGAACAGCACCTGACATTTGATGAATTCATTCAGAAAACGACATTTTTAACAGGAATATCGGTGACGTCTTTTTTATGCAAAAGGAGGGAATTCTACTAACACCAGACAAGAAGAGGCTTCGGAAAGCAAATACATCACGTTCCGATAAAATTTGTGATTCATTTCTAAGCACTGCAATTGGAGGTAAAATTTCCTAAAGTGTTTTTAAAAAGTGAAATACCAACTGTAGGAAATGTATTGAAAGAAATTACTGATGAGTCGGAGTTGCCAAATATTTCCCGCATTACATTATATAGAATATTAAGATTGTGTGAATTTACTTATAGATATCAGTCTCGGCATAGAAATTCACGTTTATGGGATAGTGAAGATACGGAAGGTTGATTCTCGTTTATTCGGTCGATTCAGGGGCGCGCGCTATCTCGCACGTGCACGTGACGCAGCATTGTTGCATTCGAATCAGAGATCATTAGCCTGTAGTTGATTATCTGGTAGCTGGAAGTATGTTGCATTCTAAATATGCCGCCAAAAATCCCAAATTGGTGGGAGGGATAGGGGAAAATCGGATAAGATGACGAAGCGTGTAAGATGACGAAATCAGTATTTCTCTGACGCATTCATAGATAGGAGCACTTGTCCAAGCACTTTCTGAGAATCAGATAATTTAAATTCAGGACAAAATAATAAGAACGCTGCAGATATATCCTTCGCTGCAGAATATCCTTCAATCTATAAAAGAAACCGACTTTAGTGGTTGACCAATACGTTTCAACTTCTTCATAGTCTGCATAGCCACTCTTGCATCTTATCTACTAAATACGATACTCTTTTGTACCATCCAGATAACAAAGTACTCTTTTTCACCTTTCCAATGTATTAGGTCATATTTATTCAGATATCGGCTCAGTACTCGCATTGCATATATCTTATCATGTAAGATCTTACAGATGCCACTAGCAGAATTTCAACAGCTGATCTAATTGGTATGTTTTAATCTGTTTCCTCTTCATTAGATTATAATTGACAGTTTGGGTCAAAAGGTACAGATAAATATTTTTGCTTCAGACATATTCAAAGTTTTGAGTATCTTCGTTTCATTTCGTTTATTTACTATATACAATATTTCATCCAGAGAATTTCTGAACTTTCTTTTTAAAAACTATATTCTCCATCATTTCATTTTCAGAATTAAAATTCTCTGTTCAGAAATTCTCTGAAAGAAATATTCTATGTAGTAATAAATGAAGATTGTAGTTTTCAGTACCTTCTCAATATTAATCTTTTGATGAATAAAAAATGATCTTTCTGCTTAATTTATATTCATCTGAATTCCCACAAATGCAGACGGCAAGTTCATAGTTTACTTAAAGCTTTTCTTGAAGCTTCTCTACTATATACTTTATAATTTCTTTGTTTCT
The DNA here is from genome assembly GCA_023159025.1 of Thereuonema tuberculata. Classification (NCBI taxonomy): domain Eukaryota; kingdom Metazoa; phylum Arthropoda; class Chilopoda; order Scutigeromorpha; family Scutigeridae; genus Thereuonema; species Thereuonema tuberculata. The sequence continues at coordinate 64,380 of JAFIDM010041211.1, forward strand.
ACACATAATCAGCCCGTTGTCGACAGACAAAATGAGTAGACTACTTCATCATTGAATGTCCCTCTGTAGAGACATTTATTAGCATCAATAAGCCTTAGTCTCTCAACTTATTACAGAATTTTGTGTGCGAGCACCTAAGCTGCTGCTTCAGTCCATATAATGACTTCTTCAATAGATGATATAACTTGTTTTAAATTTTCAGTCCAGTTGCTGATTTATGAAAATTTCGTCTTTAAGGTTACCAACAGGAATAATGTTGTGAAATCAAATTGCAGTGTTCTGTAATTGCTGTACTTCGTTTTTATACAGTCAAAGCAAGAGGTAATGTCACAGAATCAAACCTTGCAGTATGTGCAAATGTCATTAAAGTACGCTTCTAAGAGCATCCATTTGCACTGAATCCAGCTTTGAATCTGTGAACTTTTTATTAAGTGAGGTCTTGAGTTTCATAAACCCACTTTCCAGTTGCTTATGAAGTGATCTTCCGCGTTTGTTTTCTTTCTAATTCACCTAATTCTCCCTTCATTGCTTTCTCTCAGTGTTTTCTGTCCGGAGATGAGATTGTTTCTTTCCACATTTAAATTCATTTCAAAATTAGAATGAAAGAGTTAATATAAATGTTGTAATATTTCAATTTAAAATTGTCGGTACAGGATTGAGATCCGCGAGGCTGCAAGAACAGAAACATTGGTTCTTTCTCTAAAAAAACGTTGAAGATGTCTGATTTAAAACATTTTGATCGCATGATACGATATTTGTTACAAGGTATGTATTCCAAATGTCCAAAGGAAGAATTTACGACGACAAATACATTCACTTTAAGTAAAATATTACTTATTATGTCAATTATATCGGGTGACCATAATTATAGAGAAGGTATTTAGAGTCGTTTAGATGTTCAGAACGTTGCAAAAACCTATTGGACCAAACTCCACCAAATTTGGTGTGAGCACTATTTAGACCATGGGGTTTTGATTTCTAAAAAAAAGCTAAGGGGAAATTCCCTGAACCAGATAAAGGGGGATTCACGGAGGAATAGAGCAAACGGCAGTGAAAATAATAAGAAATTTAATATAAGCATTCAGTCAGTGAGACGTGTTAGAACATCACAAAAGGATAACAAAATATGTCGTATGGGAACAAGAGCATGATAGACAACAAACAAAACAATAACAGTACGCAAAATTATACACCTATAATTTTTTTTAGCAGTTATTATATTTCTTCAGAAAAGATTAGGGATTATTTCATGAGTCACAGCTGCTATGTATTTGTTTTCAGTTTTCATCTATTATACTAGCATTCCAGAGTTGTGTGTTATTCTTATTCAGAACTGAACTTTGAATGTCCCAAACGACTAATTAAGGACGATTACAATGAACGCTGTTTTAAATTTCGGCAGCTGATTTTCTTCGAAATGTATCATCATGTTAAGAAGGTTTCTATTTCAAAGTTTTTTGTGTTCTTGTTTATCAATCCAATTCATTAGTGAAAGAGTTTGTACCTGCTTCGTCTCACTGCGTGATTGGGTATTTGACATGAATGTGAAAGAGAGAGAGTGCTTCTGTGCATGTGTGTGTGTGAGTCAGTTAGTTCACGGACGAGAATCAAAGAAGCCTACCTTGCCGGAGAAGATACAGAGTTCTCGCTAGTAAGAGCCTACCCTGTCGGGTGAAAAGAGGTCTCGGCAGGTCGAATCCCCCTACCCAGGAGCTATGCTGAAATAAAAAAAATAATTCTTTATAAAGTATAAACTTTGATAATCAAGCTAGGAAAATAAAATCAATGGAATAAAAAAGATATGTCAATATTTTGTGAAAGTATCATTTATAATATAATCATTGTATAAAAAGTATCTGTTAAAATTTATAGTCTTTTATTAGTTTATAAACATCCAGAACTGTTATCAAAAAATTAGTTTAAGCTTAATTTTAGTTTTTGCTATTTGAGAAGTTTCCGATTAAGTGTTGCACTTGAAACTATCACTCAGTGAAATACTCATTTTAGTCGTTTCAAAACAAAATTTCATGATTTCACCCGAAGCATCTGGTATCTTTTGCGCACGTTGCAGGGACCGTAAGAGCAGAACAAGTTGCAACGTCTGCAAGAAGCTTATCTGCGCAAATCAGCAGGTGAAAGTGTGTCCAGCATGCGCAAAAGAAGACAAAAGAGCATAAAATATTCTTCGTAACTGTATCATGTAGTCTACTGTTTCATTAGGAATAAAGAAAGTTTGTATTCACTTATTCATTAGTTATTTTTTCTGCTTGGGGTACACCAGTGCCTCGGGTAGGGTTAGTGTAAGATTTTAGATGGGTAGGGTTCTAGGGTTAACCTACAGAAAAATACTTTTTTTAAATAATATTAATTGATATCTGTGCAGATGCGAGAGAATGAATGGAAATATCGACTCAAAATCTATATTAATGAAGTGAGAACACATCTACAGACCTACAACTGTAATTGAAGGAAACCAACAACAGACCGAACTCGAAATCGATTCTAATTAACTTTCTGCTAATATGATATTATTTGCTTACAGACGAAGAGCTGATTAGTGAAAGACATTTTAAGGTAATAAAACATTGATCCAACGTAAAGCATCCTTTTGGAAATATGCAAAGAAATAAATTCTCCAAAGCAAGTAGCCTACGTTCTGATAAGTCAAGAATGAAGAAACTGAAAACTGCGAAACTAATTATTAACAACGAAAATTAGATTTACTTTTTGTTACTAGTTCATTGTATTTTATTATTTGAAGGACATTTCTAGCGACAGATTTTGTTGCATCAGACAGCTTGTTCTGTGGCTCTACAACATGACATCGCTTAAGTTGCTATTTAATTCGATTATGGATTCTCGTAGTCATCGTGAATCGTCAGGGGAGAAAATTGTTTGTGTAATTCTAAATTAAATTCGGAATTTCAATTAAGTTATCAATTAATTAAAACTAATTATAAATTAAATTACCTACGATATACACTCTTTTGGAATATGGTAAGATATTAAAAATGTATCACTTTATTAAATTCAGTGACATTTAAGATAACAAAAATGATGGTATTTGTTTTGCCTATTGATCCCTTAATTTACGAGGCTTCCAATTAAACTTGATCCAATAAATCGATTTTTTTTTAATTGTCAGGCATTTTTACGGAAATGAGACGGTTGAAATGAAATTTCAGAAATTGTGTTGTAATATTACAGTAATCTCTTTTTTTAAGCATTAAAATAAAATATATTTTAAATGATTTTTATAAGCAACTAATTATTTCTTCAGCAATTAATAATGCATTATATTCCATTTCTAAGCTATCTTAAAACGATTAAAGGTTAATTACTTTTTTCAGAATTTAAATTATTCCGCCTCAATTAAAGAAAAACGCTTTTCTTGGAGAATTATTAAGGTCAATTTTGAGAAATGAATATTTTAAGTACATTCTATAATAAATAAAAAAAAGCTATAATTTCTTATCTTTGGAGAATTAATTTCGAATTCGAAAGAAATTTGTTCAATTACCAAACAATTGTCTAAATTTTAAAAATAATAAAAATAAATATGAATAAATACGAACTATTGCTTCTATGTCTTCCAATTAGATAATTCTCATCACCTAATTAATCATCACCTAATTATTAATTAATTAATATTACCTCAAGCACTCCGTAACTGAATCTTAACAGATATTTCTCAAAGCCTATATTTTCGAAAAATTAACACAAATATATAGAAAAACTCATCATTAACTTATCTTTTGAATCTTTTTTCGTTTATTATTTTAATAAATTCAAACTCGAATCATGCACAGCTAATACACATCTAACCATAAAGATATATATCTTTATAACCATATTTATCTACAATTTCGTAGTGTAATTGTAAGTGAAGTGATTTATTCAAATGCTAGTTTTGTATTACACATCGTATTTGGAAATGTTAGTAACAGTAACTATGGACGGACGTTATTGATCCGTTTTTATGGTTCCTTTCTCTCAAGAAAATATCAATTGGTCTGTAGGAATTATCTTACAGCTACAACAACAGGGACATTAAAGTTGAAATAAAAATAATATTGTTGATCCGAAAATCGTTTATCATGTGTTTTCGTACATTATGAAATACACTGGTGTTTTATAAAATAAAAACTTTGATAATCAAGCTTTGAAAATAAAATCGATGGAACAAAGAAGGTAATGTCAGTATTTAATGAAAATATAATATAAAACCAAATCAATGCATTAAAAGTATCTGTTAAAATTTGTTGATTTTTACACATACCGGCCACATGGCAGACCGCCACCTGAGACCGAACGACCACACCGGTAACGCCTGTGATATACGGTACTGTCTTTAGTAATTTATGTATCAAGATAGTAAAAAATTACAATCTTATTACATCCATTGTTGTTTAGATGTAAAAGCTGTAGGTATCTGTTTTTGTTGTAGTTCCTTTAATTTATTTGTCTTCTTATTGGATTTTTATCCAAAGAATTGATTTTTTTTCAACTGTCAGACATTTTTGAGAAATGAGACGGTTGAAACGAAATTACAGAAATTTAGCTTGAAATATTACAATAATCCCTTTTCTTAAGGATTAAAATAACAACAAATATTTTTAATGATTTAAAAAGCAACTACTTATTTCTCCAGCATTTCCCAAAAAATTATATTCCACTTTATAACCAGTCTTAAATTGATTGAATGTCTATTAAAAGTTTTCATATTGTTTGAAGGAAAAAAATCTATATTTGCAAATTCATAATTTCCAATATGACCTTTTCATAGTGATTTCACTATTTTAAAAAATAAAAATTTTAGAAAAATATTCTTTAGGATATTTAGTAAATTTGATTGTAAAATATTAACACTGCATTTGCAATTTCTGTTCATTACTTTAATTAAAAATCACTGATTTTTTATATTTTGGAGAATCGATTTCAAATTTGAACGAAATTTGTTCTATTAAAATTGAATTATCTAAATTCTAATAGATATAAATTTTAATAACTTTAATAATTACAAACTACTGCTTGTATATCCTCCCATCCAATAATTCTCATCAGCTAATTTCTTTTACCTGAGGTAGTGCTTAACTGATTATATTCATTTTGAAAAGCCTATATTTTCGAAAATTTAACACAAAAGTATGTAAAAAAGTCAGCATTAACTTACCTGTTCGATTGTTTTTTTCTTTCATTACTTTAATAAATTCAGTCTCATACATAGAATAATATTGAATACATTGGTAACCATAAAATATATCGTATAACCATATTCACCTGCTATTTCATAAAAGCAATTGTAAGTGAAGCTATTCTTCCTTTCATCCACTCTGGCCAACTATGGACCACGGAACTAGTCTAACCTGACAACGTCAGACGAAGCTAGTGAAATTCAGTGACGCTATTCTATTAGATGTTATTACTTTATTACATATCGTATTTGGATACGTTAGCGACAGTAACTATGGACGGATGTTATTGATCTATTTTTATGGTTAATTTCTGTCTAGAAAATGTCTAGGAATTATCTTAAATCTTCAACTACAGGGACATTAAAGTAGCATTGACGCAACGTTATTGATCGGAAAATCATTAATCATGCGCTACGTGAATTGGAGGAATTATCTATCTACATAAAAATGAATGTTTCTTTGTTTGTTTGTCCCGTATCCGGTCCTACACCATTCATCAGATTGCGATGAAACTTCGGTGAATTGTTGTGCGCACGCCCGCGAAGGTTTCTGAATTAGCAGAAACACTTTACAATAGACTGGAAGACTGGAAACAGCTCGAGTACGCAATCCTTAAGCCTGTTCGTCTGAAACAGACGAGCAACGGAAAGCAAGACTCGAAAACGTCCAAATTCGCATTGCTCGATCCAGATGAACACTGCTTGCTGATTTAAATCTTGGTACATTCCGTTACGATGCTAATTATGATTACAGTCTTAAAACAGAATTAAAACACAAGCACTTTCTTTCTTTATGTGGCATTGCAACGCATGCCGGATACAGCTAGAATTAACAAAAATCAATTAAATTATCCACCATGTCATGTGTTGTCTATGTATTGTTTAACTTTCTCGAGCATCTCATGATAGCAATTATTCATCATTGTATTAAAATTCACTGATGTTTAGACGCTAACAAAAATTTTTTTAATTTTTTTTACCGAAAAAATATACAGTACATTTACATATTAACACAAATCTTAACTACTATTTCACATCGGCAATATTTCGTTTTATTATTCAGCATCTCCTTTACACCAGAAATAAATGTTAAACACTACATTTATTTCGAGAAAGAAACAGCTAAATTTCGAGGAGAAAATAAAAAACGTCTCCTCTTCTTCAAGCCTTTACAAATAATAATGCTTTTTTATTATTATTTTCTCCTCGAAAATTTGCTGTTTCTTTCTCGAAATAAATGTAGTGTTTAACATTTATTTCTAGTGTAGTGGAAGATGCTTAATAATAATATTCTTTACAGTAGAAAAGGTTTGAAGAAGAAATATGGGATGTTTATTTGTAATATTTCGTTTTATTTTTCAAAAACTTTATCTAGCCATAATCAAGCCAAATGGCTTGATACTTGTATAAACTCCAAAAACGAATAATAATACAAATCAAGAATTTAAAATAAGACTTATATTAACAATGGAGAACGTGAAATTATCACGTTCATAAAAGATTAATGATACCCACCATTTATCTGTTCCAATTATGTAATATTTCATTATGTTTTTCGAATTAATATCTTTATACCAAATATTACAACTGTAAGCTACAATTTTATGCCTCAATTCTTCCCACTCGTTATATTCCCCTCTTTGTTTTGTTTCTTTATAGCCCAGGCAGAATAGGAAAAAACGCGGAATAAACCTATGTAGTTCTAAAATTTGCAGGATTGTGTAGGGGTAGGTCCCCTGAACAATGTCTAATAAAGTCCCCTCAATTATAGGCGCCGCGGGGGGTGGGAGGGGGCGTTAAAGGTCCCGTTTTTCATTGTTTCGCTCATAACTCGAAAACAGTGCGCCTTTAGTGACAATACCTACATAATGAAAACTAAAGCTTAGTAAATTTCCCACAACTTTGTTCCTATACATAATTATTGAAAAACGCATGGTTTGCAAGATATATCCTATCCAAAGTACGTAATTTTCACAAAAATAAAATTTTCGTTGCATGTTGCATCAAACTAACCTTTGTAGGTCATCGCTCGGTCATTTCACAGAAAACTTGTTAGAAAGAAAATTTTAGAGCATGAAATTTCCTTCAAGAATATATCTACTTAAATACAGTTATATTGAACACATCAAGAGGTATAGCGTTGAGAAGATTATTGCCAAAAATAGTGAATTTGCGAGAAAACTGCTCAGGTCTGTTTGACATCAAGGCGGGCGATCAATGTCCATATACCGTTATATATATGGTGTAGATATATGTTTAGGTGACCTTATTATATAGTGTGTGTGTATTGAACAAATAAAATTGAAAATATATATTATTTTTGAAACAAAGAGAATTATAGAGAATAAAGTAGTAAAATTGAACTTAACACATTTTATTGGCATAAAAGGGTGAATATACTGTATAAAAACATTCCACAAATCTTCACTCTATCGGCTCAACCAGGTCCATCGCCACATCTTCATCCGCATGGTCGGCCGCATGGATTGGTGTGCTGTTGAGGCAGGCTCCTTCGCATCCACAAACTGACGAACAGTAAATACCGGTGTATCTGCAGTCACATTTAGTACTGCAGCCGGTGGCACAACGGCAAAATATTGATTCAAGAACTCTGGCAGGAGCAGGAGGTGTGTTGTTTTGATGGGATTGAGGACTCTACTATGATCTAGAACCCAACCCCACTGTTCTGGATTGCGAAAGTTGCCCAGCCATATCTGCATTTGTAAGTACACTCTAAACGAGTGTTGTTGTGCTGCAGCTTTGGTTGGTGGAAGGAAGTCAGGTTGACCCTCACCTTGGTGGAGGATTTCATAAAGCAGTTATAACGGTGACTGTTCAAATCGTGTAGGTTTGGGGGGGGGGGGGCATGGTACATGATGAGGAACATCTCCCCAGCTTTTACAACAGTACCCCATGTTGAAGTGTGTTCGTGAAATACCTCAGCTATGGCTTTGGTTTCCTTCGGTATTTTGGTGAAGCTTTTCAGGATAGACGCTTTGGTTTTGCCGAAGATGCCGCAAGTTGCGTTACACTCTGTGAAGCTGTGAAGGAAGAGGATCGATCCACTAAACGGGAGCTTCTGCAATTCTGAGGTGGAGAATGTGGTCTCGATTTTTCCTCTTCCAGGCTTCAAGAAGTAGATGTTTGTGTTTGGTGGTGTGAGGGCTATCATCAGGACAAGCAGATCTACATCTTGAAAAAACTTCATCTACACTTCATTTTATTAAATTACAAAAGATTTCTTAGCATAGTTCTTTTGTAATTTGATATCACCTGAATATACATTGTAATCTTGAAGAAGGAAGATAGAAAATTCTTCCGAAAATTTGATAATAAAATGAAGTGTAGATGAAGTTTTTTCAATTTGTTACGAAGTGATTTAAAGAGCAAGTATGGATTTAGATCTACATCTTCTCCAATCACAACAACAGAGAAGTGAAAAGTCTTCTTGTTCAAGCCACATCGTATAATACAATCTTCATCATCTCCTGGGGAGGTAGTCGCCTGTATCCCTCGTGCGGTCAAGGTTATCACCAGCAGCGCTATCAGCTTGGTCTTGTTCTTATCATTAGCAAGGAATCTCCGGTATGTTTTGTCCTGATAACCATTTTCCACACATCCATAACACATCCATTAGACTTGGCAGCAGTGCATCGTGGGGGATAGGAGGCAAAGTATTCACATCCTGCACAATAACATTCGTTCTTCCCGGTTTTGGTAAGTTTACATAACGTCTGCAGTTCCGAAACATCCAATTTTTCCATTTCAACACCAGGTGGAGCTGTTGTCAGTCGTTTGATATCATCTGATTTCAGCTTTTTTTCTAAACCTTCTATATATATATATAGTAAAAAGTAAAGGGCTGAGTGGGCACCCCTGTCTCAGTCCTTTATTTGACCAAAAACTATTTGACAATTCATTTTCTATCTTTACTTGATATTTTGTTTCCTTACACATTTGTTTTATACCGTTTAATAAATTTCCATCTAATCAAATTTTTTCCAATTTTTCAAATAGAATCTTTCTATTCACTTTGCCAAATGCCGAGGAGAGATCCAAAAACAAAGCAGAAATTTTCTTTCTTTTTAAAGGTAATTGTTTATCATAGTTTCCGTTTAAAGTAAAAATTTGATCTATAGTGGAATAGTTCTTCCTAAGCCCTGTCTGAGTTTCTGATAATATATTATTTTGTTCTGCCCATTCTTTTAATCTATTTTGTATTATATAAGCATAAATTTAAAAAAGAAACTACTCAACAATGTAATTCCTCTATAATTCTTCAATTTATCTCTTTCTCCATTTTTAATATTTGGTACTATAACGGCTTCCTTCCACTCCTCCGGGATAGTTTGACTTTGCCAAAAATAGTTCATACATTTTAGGAATCTATTATACATCTCGCTACTTACATTTTTAATCATTTCATTTGTGATTTTGTCTTTTCCTGGCGCCTTTTTATTCTTTATTTTCTTAATTGCTTGTTCTAATTCATTGATTTTAAATTCTTTATTCCAAGTTTGACGGTTACTCTCTTCTTCCTCCTTTCTTTCCCCCTCTATATATACTCTCTCCCTTTTCCCTACTAACAGATTTAAGAAATAATTTTCCCATTCCTCCTTTTCAAATTTATATATTTTCTCTCTTACCTTCCCTCTTCTTTTTTCCTTTTTTAAAACCTCCCAAATTTGACTTTCAAATTTACATTTCTTTATTTCGTCTATTTTTTTTTCTTCAAAATTTCTTTTTTTGCAATATTTTTTTCTTATAATTTTTAACTTTCTCTATATATGTAATATTCTTAATCTCTTCATTTTCCTTTTTCCATTCTTTTCTTACTTTTCAGACCAACCGTTTTAACTTCTTACACTCCTTAGTAAACCATTTGTTTTTATTTTTTTCAGGTAACTCCCTTGCCTGTACTGTTTTCGTTATTTTACTTCTATCCATTATCTTAATCAATTCTTTATACTCTTACATTTGATTTTTGGATTTCAATACTTCCCAGCCTTTTTGACAATTATCCCTTATTATTTTTTTTTGTTGCCTCATTCCATATTATAATATCAATTTCTTTAAGTGTTTTCTTTCTCCTTTTCCCAACCCTTATTTGTACTTTCCCCTCCTTCTTTTTTAACTCTTAAATCTATCGGGAAGTCGTCTGATACTTCAATTTCTTTTACTACAAAGTCTGTAATTCTGTTATAAAATTCTGTATTTGCAATTTCTAGGTCTATAACTGACGCTCCCTTTTCGTTCCTGAAGATGAACTATCCCATTTGGTCACCTTTTGAGGCGCTATTTACAAATTTCATATTATAAATATTAATAAAGTCTAACAAAGAGGTTTTCCCAAAATCGACGATTTTGGCCCCACTCGGATTTCTGGTCTGAAAATTGGTATGCAGACTCCGTAGAGGGTGTATGGTCTACAGTAGCAATTACAGGTGTGCCCGACTTCCGGTTAGACCGGAAATGGGTGAAGTTTGCTGTTCATTTCTATGTTGAAATATCAAAATGAAACCTATGCCAATCGATAGAGATCGTTGTGGTGAGTAATATGATATGTCACATGTGTAGCTGGCACTTCCGGTTTGACCATTATAATTGGTAAAACTAAGTTTGCTGAACGAAAAATGCAGAAACCAAAGAGTATTGGTGTATCATGATTTTATTAGTGATTTTATAATGATTTTCGAATACATCTTGAATGAAGTATTGTATATACAATGCAGTTTAAGCATCTTCTCAGGAGAGAAACCTTCTTATTCTTGTGCGACAGCAGCTACATTAACGTCCAATGAATCATCATCGTTTTCTACCGGAATTGCAGGAAGATGTCATATCATCAAAGATTTTGCCCGGTTTTTCATCTTCTACGGCTTCTGCTAATAACTCTTCAACCAATTCAGCTATATTTTGTCCTGATATAGCAGTGGTTTCTTGCTCGATAACACGATTTGGTGAAAGACGATCGAACCATTCACGATGAAAAAGATCGTTTCCTGGATTGATATGACGGTTGCAGCATCGTGCTTTAGCTGGAATATAGATTTTCAAAGTCTTGAGGGCTTCTTTCCGGGCTTTTATTGGAACTAACATATGCGATGACTCTCGTTTGCACTTGAAAATGCATGTTCGGTGGCTTGAAGTCACACGTTTCCGTGGAACATTCACAGTAATATTGCTGTGCCATTTTGGAAGATCCGCCATTTTGGAAGATTTTTTAATCTAAATCACTGGTTTAAATAATAGAAAAAAACAATGAATATCATTCTTGAATGCCGATGTTTATATTAAGATGGATGGATTTGTGCCAGCCACCTCCATCATTTTAGCACAAGTTAAAAGTGGTACTGAC
>JAFIDM010041212.1:10679-25103 GCA_023159025.1 Thereuonema tuberculata
TTTTTTAGAAATTTCTCTTTTTAATAAGTAGACATAATTTCTAAAACTTTTCTTTCGTTAAAAATTATGAAAACTAAATTGTGTCTTTACAGCGTATTAATACATATATATCTTTATCATCATCATGAACTGCGAACTTCATATTCGAAGGTACGCGGTCTACGGAATGCTAGTGATCCCCGAAGGGCGAACCCCTAGGAGAAGCTGCAGATAATCTAGGGAACAGACACTGGAGTGGTTTCCCGTTGCCTTCTCCAGGAAGAAAGAAAGTGAAGAAGAGGCTGACAAACACAGGAAAGGAAATTGGAAACATCCATGCTCTCGACTGGGATTTGAACCCGGGTACCGGCGCACCGGCCACACGGCAGACCGCCGCCTGAGACCGGCACGGCATATATCTTTATAACAACATGAAATCTGATAAACTGAGCTTACCTTGCTTTTGTAATCCTTGGAAAAGTGGAGCTTTCCTGAAACAGAGCAGCAATTCATTTCAAATAGAAAATACTTTTCTACTAGTAAAAAATATTGCTTTCCCAGGACTGCATTGGAATTCTATGACTTAAATGGGATTTTTTTTAAAGAGAAATATATTAATAACAATTCCATTTCCCACTTCAATGAGAAAAACCAAGAGAGATCAGTTTCCCTCTCATATGTTTTTTTTTTGCATCAAAAAGTCTCTTTATCCGACAGATCTTATAAAATCCATACCAATCTCTTTGTTGAAGCTTCCACTATGCACTAATGTATTTCTGAATTTCAAGTACAGTAGAACCTCATTATAACGGACTAATATGGGCTGAAGGTTGTCCGTTTTAATGAAAGTCCGGTTTATAACAAATAATTCTTATAGGGGTGTAATGCACCAGGGTGTACTTCAATGAAAATACAATAGTTAGTTATAAAAAGTGTTTATTTTATATCAAATAAAAAACAGCTTTCAACATAGTAGGTTGAATTGAAAAAGATGTGTACGTATACACTGCATTAATTTTTAGAACAAGAAGATCATGGTTCATGTTGATTGCTTACATTCATTGGTTTGAAAAAAATAATTTATTTTCTGCTGGGTTTGTTTGCTGCTTATTTCTTCAGTTAATTGACGGAAATGCCGTAAATTTTCATAAAATGCAAAAATATTTTCATTTGCCGATTGTTCAACATATTGAATAACAAAATTTAAATGGTCTTTCACTTCGCTCACCTTAATTGTAGGCTGACAATTTTTTTAAAACTGTCCGTTATAAGCGACGTCCGTTATAATGAGGTTCTACTGTACTTCCAATTATTCGTGAAACAGCTTCAATTTATTCTGTAAATTATTTTATTAGGATATTTTAAATTATTTCTAATAAAATGCAATTGAAATTAATTGAAAATTCTTGAATTTAATATTTTATTCTGCATTTGAGTTTATTTAAAGCTGTATTACTTTACATTGTTTTCGAAATTTTATATTTGTTTGTAATATTTTTGGTTATTTTACTAAAACCTCTTGGAAAAGTAATTTATTTATCAACTTGTTTTATTTTATTTTTTTTATTTATTTATTTAGGAGAAGTGAGTATCCTGTATCTTTTTGCAGCCTGGAAGTATAAATGGACCGAGATGACTTACAGTTTATACAATACCTGTTTCTTTATTGCTAATGCCGTAGGTAAGCCATATTGTATTGTCAAATTTGAAATACAATGATAAGTATGATTTTCTGATAACTTTTAACATAAGAAAATAAGTATCTAATAATCGCAGATATCCCGGATGGTTTACAGTCATGTCGTGAAAGTATTAGTATTATGAAATCATACAACACTTATGTCAGTGTGTGATTTCTGATTTCACTAGAGAGGAGGCATGGCTAATGGGTTCACTACCAGAAATAAAAGTTTAAATATTTATACCAGGCCTCCCCTGAAAATTAGATGATGAAAATTTGAATTTCCAAATTCAAACAAACAGAAAAAAACATAACATTTAAGAAACAAAATGCAACAATTAATAATGAAGCATGTATAATTCCATATTATTATCAAAATGATAATATCAACACAACTCGTTATTGATCAACTCTCTTTATCATTAATCTTAAAGACTTCAGATGTGTATCCATTAATTTTTATACCCTCATATTTATTTACATCCTCATGCATTCGAAATTTCTAATCATTCACGGTTCAGTGATAAACCAATATTTTTCATTATATTGAATAACATTGTCCTTAAGGGATCAGAATTGTGACCATTATTTAAGCAGTGATCTGCCCAATCATATACACCTTTCAGTTTGTTTCTCTGTATCTTGGTGTGTTCTTTTAACCACTCTTTAAACGTTCGTCCAGTGTTTCTAGAATATTTTAAATTACAATCTCTTCGCTATAACTCATAAACTACACCTATACTATTGTCATTAATTACATGACATTTTCGAATTTTTGAATATATTTTATCTCCATTTTTACGAAGGATCTTAATATTATTTTTACGTAGTTGCTGTATCCTAAATATTATTGTAAAATTTTTACTATCGGCTTCTCTTCTCATCTTGTCCATAGCATTTTTTTTTGTCTTTTTAAATATTCAAAAAATTGAATTATAATTCCAAACGGGTATCCTGGGTGTTACATCAGGCATCCTATTCAATTTCGAATGCATGAATAAATATGATGGTATAAAAATTAATGAATGCACACTTGAAGGGTTTAAGGAAATGATGAAGATAGTTGAACAATAGCGAGTAGTGCTTATGTTAGCATTTTGATAATAATGGGGAATTACATATGCTATATTATTAATTGTTGCATTTTGTTTGTTAAATATTATGTTTTTGTTTGTTTGAATTTGAAAAAATCTTTTGTATAATCAGCAATGGAAGAAGGCAAATTTATCGTAAACCTGAAGAAGGCTGATACATAATACAGTCGAAATATCGTGTATTTGCATATAATAAAGATGAGAAGAGGATCGAATGAAGTGGTGCCGATATAAAAGTAAACTTATTATTTTTAGAACAATTATTTATGGCAACATGCCATACCTTTATCAACTTTGCTTTTCGAATTTCGTTGTTAGCAATCATCGCTTCTTGGATACTAATTCAAAATTTACATTTTTGTACTTACCGAATCTTATTTTCGGTTTTCTTTGGTTTTATGGAAAAGTAAAAATTCATAACGATGAGCTTTCTACATTAAATTAATATTTCGATTGTTTCTTTGCATCAATGCTTCAATTATTCAGTCAAATACAGTGACTGAGATTACAGTACTTCTGGATGGTTTTCAAAAGTATAAATTTCTAAAATAATATTAGGTGGTTTTTTTATCATAAATGACTGGTTGATCAATTTTGGGGATATTTAATTCTGACCAATGCCAGATTATCAGTGCTTGACATAATCCTGTCTAATCCTAGCCATTTTTTTGGTTGCTTTATAGATTTGTAATTTTTAAATATGCAAACAGTTTCAATGGACAAATGTTGAAATCTTGTATGAAGTGATTGTATCAATCAAATTAAAGCAAAAAATATAGTTTTATTTTATAAGTAGATATAATGGAACTCAATGGACTTGAATACACGTTCTTTCTCGAGAAAAAGTAAGCACCGATACATTTGAGAAAAATTAAAATTACAATATAATAAAAATAAAAGAGAAGTAAAAGAAAATAGCTATCTATTTATGCTATAATTTTTTCCTTTTATAGAATTTAAAACAATGCGACTCTTTATGTTTACTAATGTCACAGTGCATCTTCTAGCATCAGTTGAATTCATCAACGGTTACAGCAGTATGTTGTAACATGAATTACTGATGGACATGGCTGTTCACCATTGAAACAACTCCCACAGATATTACATAGTTACAAACCCGAATAATTGTTTACATCAGTTCCATTTTAGTCTCCGGGCGATGTGCATTAATAGTTCTTTTGACTTGCATTCCAAAGATTTTCAATGGGATTAGATTCAGTGAGTTCTCAGACTGTGGAAGCAGTCCTTATTGTTTCCTTATTGTTTGGATGTAGGACACAAATGCTACCGAAAATTTCTTTTAAAATGGGATCCTTTTGCTGAAGGTAATAGTTAAAAATTGGGGATATTAATATACTGTTTATCGTTCATTGTGTTTTCAACAAAATGTGCATCCCGCCTATATCTCTTTCACTGACAGCCTCATACTCATATTAATCCATGTTGAAAAGCCGTTTACGAACTGTTATGTACTTGCTTCTACACTTGTATTCTTCTCCCACTCTTTGGGCAGCTGCGCAGATGACTGAAATCTACCACATTCCTTAATTTTCCCAATCTCTAGATGCAGAAATCTTAGACTGTCTATTCCTTGGCCTTAGTACATTTCCTCCATCTTTGAACCACTAATGTTCCTGAGTAATGGTTGCCTCAGAAAATTGACAAATTGCAGCTATCTTCATATTATCAGTAGCTTTTCGTTTTCGATGTTATTTCACTTATATTCTGAAAGAGAACATCCCCATAAAACACTAGTAAAAAGTAAAAGAGAGAAATACTTGCCTCATACTGAAGACATGTTTTTCGTTGTATTGTCAGTGTTTTTGGAAATCCGAGTGTCTGGTGAGGACATATGATTCAATACTTAGGAAACTGATTACATCATCAATTGAAAAATAGATCAACGTTCAAAGTAAATGCATAAATTTAAGCTTCGTGTAAGTCTTTTACGTGAATTTGTTCAACATATAAACTGTGGTAAGATGATGAACTTTATTTCACATACTAATGTATTCTGAATTTCCAGTCTTTAATTTCTTTAATGTTTTGCTGTTTTAACTCTTCTAATTAGGTTGTTTCAATTCATTGATAATTTTTCAAAATAAAGCATTCTAAATCATTATATATATTTTATATTTTTTAATGTACATGTTGAACTCAATAAAAACCCATTTTGAAACTTATAAATGTTATACTTTGATGTACAGTATAAATCAACAAAAAGTATAAATTATTTTGAACTTTCGAAAAATAAATGATAATTCCTATTCCTTTTTTCGTTAATTAATAAATTGTGAATTGAGGGGGCTAGAATCAAATCCATGTTTCGAAATTTTACAATTTTTTTTTTTTAAGTTGGTAACGTTGTATGAAGAAATCTTCAAAATACTTGAGTAGGAATTAGAACTCAATGGATAGCACACTGAACGCCTATAATGACAGGTTATTCTTTTATTGAATAATTAAAATGGATTTAGCTGCCTTTGATTCTATCCCCCTCAATTCTTTTATGTTTAAAAAATATCTATAATAAATTGGTGTAATACCTTTCATACTTAACTTTATTTGTAATTACTGCAGTAAATTTTCAAATATAAGTAAGTATTCTAGGAATACGATAAACTATTTGTACAAAGGCACATTCTGTAGACATTAATTATATGTATTTGAAACAACTATAAATCCATATTATTTATAACGATAGATATTATACAGAAAATATATAAAATAAAACTTCTCTGTTTCTATTATAATTTTCCTATTATAATTAGATTTTAAAACAATATTAGTCTTTATAATTACTATAAATATATTTTTTTGAACTGTAGGTACTTTGTCCGTTCCTCTACTTATTTCCAAATTAAAACTGTCGAATGGAACTGTAGGTGTAATATCACTTTTAGGAAAAATTTGCAACAGTCTTTTGATTGGACTTAGCTCCGAAGGATGGATGCTGTATGTGGGTAAGATATTTTTTTATCAACTTTTATTTTTTTTATCTGATCTGCGATCGTCATCAAATGAAAGAAATTACATTGTGTATCTTCGCGTCAAAAACTAAAAAGAAACGAAAAAAATGTTTGCCAATAAATTAACATCTTTATTTAGGTGAAAACCTTAATTTTATTTCTAGTTTCCAGATTATCCCATCGTTTTACATTATTTCTAAATTCAAGAATTTTCAAATTTTTTTTATCAATTGAGATATTTTTCCTGAGATCACATATTCAGATCACAAACCATTAATTCCTCATCATACTTTTGCGTACGACTTAATAACTTCCGAAAATTATATGAATGCTTTGTACACTGTATCGAAATTTATGAATTTATAAATTTAAATGTAACGAATTTATTCTTCGATAGGTTCCGTCTGTCTGTTGTTTTCTGAAGCTATTTGTCTAGTTTCCCGTTCCTTTATGTCTCAATATGCTTCTGCTCAAGAACAAGGTAATATTTGACTAATCTCTATTGAAAAACCCAATAATGAACTTTTTAAATTGTAAACTTAACTTAAATGCTAGCCATTTCTTTTGCTGTCATTTGTTTTTATGAAATGACATAATAAAGTGCATTAATTTTATTCTTCTTTCTATAGTTCACGAAGAAGTATTAAATGTGTATGACTTATTAAATATTTAAAAAATATATATATATTTGTCCTTCAGTATTTCAAAATATATATATAAATATGTATGGCCCTTTAACATATTTTATTTTAACTATTTTATTTAAGCTTTTCGGTTTTGATATCTAATATTTTTAATTGTCTACGTTTCATTTTGCTAGCATAAATCAAAGGATAAAAAAAAATTGGAATGGAAAACATTCCCATTGTTCAAAGTTGCCGTTAATATATTGTTGTCATGTTTGAATCAACAACAAATTATCTTACAATGGACTTAAAATTCAATGGTACTTTAGATCAGTGTTTCTTAAAAAGTAATGTTTTGCGGGGGCATCAGAATGTAAATAACTGTATATAACAGAATATGTAGTAGATATATACAGTATAAACCAAGAAAATTTTCAAAGCTGGTGCAAATAACCAAATTGAAGACATGAAATACAGGATCAGCAATAAAATAAGAAACGCTGCTTAGATTGTTTACTCTCTGCATCGAATGAAAATTAACCCATAAAGTAATTAGCCTATTAAGATCATGAGGAAATGGAAAAGGACTATTTCCCTAACTTTTCACTATGAGAATATTTGAAATGGAAACAAAGAATTAAAATTTTTCCTGTTTTATTTTATTAACACTTAAATTGTAATAACATAGTCAAAGCCGTAATTAAAGGTACTTGAGTAAAACATCTTTAAACTACCTTTAAAAGCCTTCAAGAAACGATCTTCTTCGCTGTGTGATACGATATTTTTTAAATATAATTAATTAAATTTTCATTTTTGAAGGATGATGTGATCATTTCAATCAAAGCTTCCATGATCCTTTAAGACTTGCTTTTGCTTCTCATCAAAATGTATTTCAATTAATGTATTTTAGCTTAATTATTGTTTACGTTTGACAGATTAGTATCTGAAATACTCCCACGGCTTTCTGTTTAGTTGAAGAAGTATAAAAAAATGGCATTCGCTTGTTCTTTTCACTTTGCATCATGCTATGTATATTTAACTGCATCATTTATAATTCTATTTTATATCTATCATCAGTAATAACTAGCCACTGAATTAATAACTCTTATGTTATTTTAATTTATAGGAAAGATATTCTCAATGATAGGAATATGTGAAATAGCAGCACCATCCATAGGAACCATTCTCTACTCACAAGTGTATAAATCAACATTACTGAGTTTTCCTGGAGCATCATTTTTTATGTCCGTCGGATTAATTCTTATATTACTGACTTTATTCAGGTAATTTTGAAATTAATATAAAACTTTTTAAAAAAAGTTATTTTTCTTAAATAGATAAATTAAAATTTTAAAGTTTGTTGCTTTTATGTAGAAGACTAATGAATAAAGATTTGTTTCCATTAGTATGAGGAAACTATAATTATTATAACTGTAAACTATTGCATTATCACATAGTTTTTTGTTCATGTCAAAAACAGATGGATCATAAATTAAAGAATGATTTTACTGGAGATTAGCTGAACTAGTTTCAGGTTTTTCTTCTTGCTTAAAAAGTAGAATTGATTTTCATTTAGAAGTGTTAAGGTTTAGTAGAACAGTCAAGATGTTCAAATCCTAGAACGTGCTTGGATGTTTCTCGTTCTCTTTCTGTATTTGTTTCTTTCAACGGTTTAATGACTATCTTCTCAGGTGAATCCAAGGCAGTGGTTTATTCAGTAAGTTTACAGATGTTTGTTAATCACAAGGACAAGGCATTTAATGACCTAGAATTTGCTAATAAATGACAAATAAAAAATGCATTTATGACTTAAAAATAGTAAAAAAATGACAGAAAAATAAAAAAAAATGACCAATAAAATATTTGAATTTTTACATTAAACCTTCTTTTTTATCTTTTTTAACTTTGACAACGCAAAAAAAAAAAACTTCTTTCCTGGAAAAATTTGTTGGCTTGAATGAGGACAAGCTAAAATACTGAATAATAAATAAAATCTCAAAGTATAAAAAAAAAATGACATTGCCTTCCAAAAATTACTAATAATGCTCAAAATAACCTAATAATTGCCAAAAAACCTATCCCTAAAAAATGCCGAAAAATGCAAAAAAATGCCCTAACGAATTGCCTTTACTTAACCAAATATTCAATGTTACACATTTTCATGTATGCGAGCCATGTTTCAACCTTCATAGAAAAAAGACGCAAAATCATCAAATGCCTTGCCCTATTAATCACTAAACCAAACAAGAGATCCAACTAAATTGTGCTGAAAAGTTTTTAATAGTTAAAGTTTTTAAGATAACCCTTTAAGTTAAGGTTATAATTGACAGCACATTATTCAACTAAAATACAACCTCATATTTTGTTAGAGCTAAAGGACCTCTGGAAAAATGGAGGAGGAATATATGCAAATTATTATCATAGACAACATCAGATTACTGTTTGCCGTTCGGTCGAGGCGATGGCCTGTCATTTGGCTAGTAGTGCGAAGCTGGGTTCGAATCCGGAAGTGGTTCATGATATTTCATTCTTTCTTCTGTGTGCATTTCGATGACTTGCAGCAATTCTCAACCTTGCTGTTGGCGCAATGTATTCTCTGTTGCAAATATCACATTAAAATTACACAAATGTGAGATTGATGTATGTGTGCGATGAAATAATGAAACAAATAGATTACTGGATATAAGAATCGAAAACTGCAATAAACATTTTTACAGAAATGAGAATTTTTTTCAAAAAAAAAATATCAAAAAATAATAATAAAATTTCAAAATTGACTGAAAGTGCAATATCACAGAAAAAAAAAAATATTTTATTTTCTTAAAATAGAAAAAAGAAAATTAAAGTTTTGAATTCTTATTAAAAGATGAACATTAGAACCGGTTTTAGAATAATGTTGAATTATTGTTATTTTATACTTGTAATACATGTCATTACATACTTGTAATACTTATGATTATGTAGTTATTGTATAAATTATTGATTGTTCCTCTTCAGGTGCTATTTTAAATTACATTTTCATTTTCGTTTAAAAAAAAAAATACCTTAGCTGAATAGGAATAGCAAATTTTTTCCATGATAACGAAATGCTCAAACCAAAAACAATTCCAGAAAATAATTATGAAATTATTAATTTAATAAATAATTACATATTGTAATAAATATTTAATTAAGTAATTATATTATTAAATATTTATGGAATTATTATTTTAATAAATAATTATATATTGTAATAAATATTTAATTAAGTAATTATATTATTAAATACTTATTGAATTATTACTTTAATAAATAATTATATATTGTAATAAATATTTAATTAAGTAATTATATTATTAAATAATTACATAATTAACAATGGCTGAGATTAAGTATTTACAATTTATTTTGTAATGTAATTTTTGTAATACAGATATCAGAGAAAAAAAATTCGTTTCAAACATTTTTTTAATGAATGCTTTTCTTGTTATCTTGTTGATTGAATTTTAGATAATTTTAAATTTTAAAATGAATTAAGGAACTCTGGGAAAAAAGTGGGCAGGGATTTGTGTTGTTTTGTGTTCATTCTGCCGAAATTAATATACTTTACGTAAAAACAGATATCAAATCAGATTACTATCATTATATGAAATAATAATCAGCAATAATCATTGATTAAAACTAATAGAAACCTTTATTTTTTTTTCCAGTTTTGTCATCTTTGATAGACGGAAATTTGGCAAAGGAGAAAAGAAGGATAATGAAAATGGAATATATTTAATTTCTTTCATCAGCATTCCATTTATTGAGTAATATCCGTCCAGAACTTGAGAAAGCTAGAACTACATAAATGCGTTGTTTTCGTGAACAGGATTTAGAAAGAAAGAATAACAGAGGATATTCAAAGTTACAACTTACAATATCTGATACACAAGCGACTTCCGAATGAGAAATCCGTAGAACTTTTAATAAAAACCTATTTCTCACCGTAGTGAGGCCCCGTTTCTGCTATCTTGAACTTCGCGGTTGTTGCTTTACTAATCGTCCACATTGTGTTGAAGTCTTCCAAAAAAAAATAATAAGTGAATGAAAACTCAGACAATAGCTCTACAATGAAATTGTAGAGTTTTCACAACCTGACACACCTGATAAATTGTATAATTCTGTAAAAAAAAGTTTACGAAATCTAAATGAAAGTATTGTTCTCCTCTTTGTGTCTAGATTACTTTATTACTAGCCATAGGAAACTTTATATTCAGTACAGCATATTGTGGTGAATGTTTGCGGCCACTGGTTCGTGAAATTAGACGATTAGACTCGAATAAGATCTGGCAAGAACTCTCTGTTTATTCGTATGATGCAGGGGTTTAAATAAACTATGTACAAAGGCTGTGATTGGTTGCCGTGCTTTTACACATTGACTAGGGGACTAAAATTACATGTGGGTTTTTAACTGATGTTTAACTGTTTTTTTAAATAATAACGAATCAGCGAAGAGAAGCAACGGTCAACGGAAAATTAGAATAGAATAACGCAATTAAATGATAAACAGTAAAAAATTAGAATATACAATTGATAATAAAATAAATGCTCATTAAGGATAAATACAATTATAAACGTAAGATAACTAAGAATATACAATGAATAAATAGGGCTATTATAAAAAGATAAATTGGAATATAAACAGCGAATAAAAATCATTACAATATTATATCTGAGAGCATGTACAACATTTATATGACGAACTCTCTTTGTACAAAGAAAACGTATTGGAAATGTTAATTACCTTTATTGCTACCTTTATTGCTATCCTTCCGCTTTGAAATCATTGATGCATTATAGCAATTCAGTATCTCTCTAGGTCGTTAAAAGAATTATTGACACCTCAAAACGAAATGAATTGCTTCCATGTATGTTATATCCTAATTTTCGAAGATTATTCATGTTTCTAAAATCCTGAAAGATGTTCTTCGACAATATAACAAACATCTTAATTTTTTTCTTTAATAAAAAGTTTTTGAAAGATTCGTTTGTAAGTACTTATATGCTTATTCCACGTCCACTATTCCTCTGTAATTCCTGTGCCTTAAGTAGGTTTCTATGTTCATTTCGACTTTTAAATCTGTTTCATCCAAATTCATCTTATATTAAACGTACGTTTTCATCTGTAATGAAATTTTGAAACAGTTATATCTTGGAATGGTTTACAATACTTTAATGTTATTTGAAAACTCTAATTGAAACAATTGTAAAGCTATAAAGGGAGAAATATGCGACGATTGCAAATTCAGAATACATTTATTTATATGTTAAATAAAATAAAAGAAAAACAAGGTCACTTTAGTTGCCTGAGTTGTGACGATGGTGTTGAGACGATCGTAAGTAACAGTAGTGGATGCGATGGGGAGATGTTTGTTTGATGTTCAAAAAATCTACATTTTCATCGTTATGTTCACGTGATTCCTATATATGAAGGAAATATTTCTATAACATCATTAAAAGGATAGTAAAAGATAAGATATTTTATCCGTTTTTCCAATTCGCCTCTGTGATCGATACCTAGGAAGCTATAATTCGAATAGGCTCTGAAATTACATGTTCTTTGTCTATCTCCGTGTATTGCCGAAATCCGATATGATCTCAGAATGCTGAAAATTAGTAGTAGTAAGCGAATTAGTGATCGCTTTTTCAAATTGCCAACGATTTCAACTCAATATCAATGCCCTTAATAGAAAGATCCATGCTATTACATCTATCATAAGATACTTATAACGTCATTGTTAATAAGAAATCGTTCTGACAGCTGTTCAGACGAATAGCATCTGTTACTGCTGTCACCAGACTGCCTTGCGAACACAATTTCTATGATCTAAGTAAATCTGAAGCCCACCCAGTGGTTGTTTTCATCACTTCGTTGTTATCAATCTAGAATAGATACCTTCTAGAATCTCAAACTGACTTTATCATATGAGTATTCGCTGTCTCTTTGAGATTTCTATCCATCAGTCAACTAGCATTTAAGCAATACCGCTCTCCAATCATTTCTATAATTGGGACAACTAGATGAGCAAAGTAACAGAATCGCCGCTGATTTAAACTGTCAACAGTCAGGTCTCTATTCTTGTCTGTTAGTAGCCCACTGCAGCTCTGTTAAATAGCGACGCTAAATTGGATCATAATGAGTTTCCCACTACTCCCACCATAAACCATATTCCCATAAAACGATAACAACAAATTTCCCCCAAACAGATCATCAGTGTAAATGGAAAACGTCTAAACATCTTGGGGATGATCATCGCCCAAAGGGTGGAAAACACAGCTATCCCATTCCATTTAGAATGAACATTCGCTATTATATTAACATGGGATTTCTCCAGAAATAGCAGTGGCGTTGTTTCTGATGCTCATGTAATTTTGGAGATAGAAATGAAAAGCTCCTATCTCCTTATATCTTTTCTGCTCGACATTACGGTCATCGTATCCCCTGGCATCAACTTATTTAACGTTCTATGAAGTAACCAGAATTATAGTAATCGTCAACCCTATCTCTCGATTCGCCTTTAAGAAAATTCTGCAATGCTAGGGAAAATAGTCCCATTATAGCCATCGCATATGGTGATGGCAATATTAACTTTCCTATGTTTTTAAAGATGTATTATAGGGTTTTGTTAGATCAATCACTGAGTAATTGTAAGTGAATTACATCGAGTAATCATACGAAGACACTTAGTTGATCATTCGAGCAGCAGCTGGTTCAAAAAAGTATTGTAGCAAAAATGAAGAGTTTCCGGGGATTAACCCACAAAATGAATGTATAATAAAGGTTCGTAGGTGAGAGCTACGTTGGTCTTTTTATTCCTATATATTTTGCTGCTTTTCTTATTTAGATCTCTTGGCGATTCCTGAAGTGGGACATGAAAGTTTCACCTTCATTATGTGGATTAAAATTCTTGAATTCTTTGCAGTAACTGCACCTTCAGTAACATCAAGAATGACAATTATTTTATCGTTTATTATAGCCCATATATGACTTGGTACATTTTTGTCCCCTGTTCGTCTTTACTTGGTATGGCTACGCTCACTATACATTCCTCATTATTATGGAGTTTCTAAGCTTATGCATATTTTGAATCTATAATCCTCTGTCTACAAATAAAATACAAATCATCCGAGGATTCAAAGGATCATTGATCATTAAAAACAGTCTTTGCTGTACTATTAGTGATTTCATGATGGTAGGAAAACATCTTAATAGGAAAACAGGCTAAACTATCATTAATTTACCTTCTTATTATTTGATATGAAATAGTATTTTATTAATTGCTCCACGAATACAACAGAAAGAAAGAGAACACATTTAACTCGCTAGCGATATGCATGTTCACAACTTAATTCTCAACTTCAAATAATTTCTTTATTTTAATTAAGAATTTTAATAACTAATATTTTTTGTTTTTAAAAAGAAGTTTACTGATATCAGTGAAATAGTTTCCAAAAAAAGTTTGAATTTTTTTTTGTATCGAAATAACATTCAATTCAATAGAATGACCTCAGGAGATAATTTTTTTTATAGAAAAATAATTTGTAATTTCCCAATTTCCAAAATTTCACAACAAACTTATCAAGTAATGATTATACCTTCAATGTTTGTTTATGAGTTACAATTAAATAGAAAGTCGAACAGACTCATTTGAGATTAGGATTTTGCTGATTTGGAAGGGATCTGGCAATCGTTGAAGAAAATATTTTTCAAAGGTAATTTCATTAATTTTAATATTCGTTTAGAAATGGGCAATTTTTAAGTTTAAGATATGAACTAATAAATGTTTGTAAATGTGTTATTTTTCTGAAGGTTCAGAATCATTTCATTATTGATTGAGCATGCGAATTCTATCTTTTCCACTTTTTCTTCTTCTCCGTCTTCTTCTCTGTTTCTATATTTATGTGTACAACATGGTAAAATGATTGGGCGGATTTCCTTCAAAATTGGATACTTACCTTGTTTAATACAAATTCGATACTTACCTTGTTTAATACTAATTTGATACGGACATTATTTAATACTCATTTGATTCGTAGCTTATTTAATACTAATT
>JAFIDM010041212.1:30873-58605 GCA_023159025.1 Thereuonema tuberculata
GCGCGGATCGTCCACCATCACGAAACCCACATCAGAAACGAACACCGGTACTCAGAGGTCAGCGGCCAATGTCTTAGTAACAACGACACTCGCGCGGACTAGTTTACACCTTTCTCGTATCTTAGCTATAATAACATCGGCAAACGCTCTCCACTTGTAATATCCTTTTGTCATCCTAATCATTATCATCCTCAATCAAGAATTTTCCGCATTTATCCCAGGCATCTCTACTAATTTCTCTAGGTTTTCCAAATTAAAATCGACTAAATGAGTATCGTTCATTTTTTTTTTTGAAAAGAGAATTGCTACATTTAGCATATATCATTATGTAAAACATTATCAACAATATATAATAAATATCAAGTTACTTCGTATTTATAGTATTTACTTAAAAAAAAAAAAACATACTGTAAATACCGTAAATATGAAGTTTGCGTCATTACCTTTCTTTCTTTCCAGTTTTCTTTCTTAAGAACAGACCTCTTTAAGTAATGATTTCGTGATTATAAGCATCATAGAGTACTTTCTACATTTGAAAAGCTAAAACTGTTTGGCAAAAATATTCCTAAAACTTTTCTTTAATTTTTCATCTTACTTGTTTCAGGTTTTTTAGATTACTTTTCCACGGAAATATCTATACAATTTTTCTAGTCCAAAAAACAATAGTGTCTCATTATCGCAAAATATTTCTTAAAAAAAATTGTGAGAATGTTTAATTGCCTATTATAAGCAAATTAAAAATAGTAAATATTATAAAATTAATAAAAACTTTAAATTCGCCAACAACGTTTCTGATTGTTCTAGAGAATGTAAAAATAATACAAATAACAAACAAGTAATAACTCAAAACAATTAAAAATTATTATAAAAAACATTTTAATAAAATTAATTGTTAAAAAGAAAAATGTAAATATCAAATCATGATAATATGAAACTCTTTGAACGTATATATTTATTTTATCTTTTTTTACTAATTCTTTTCAGATTTCAAAATGAAAGAAGATAATATTTTAGGAGATATTCCTAAAAATTCAGGTTCAGTAAATAACGAAGGAAGTGGAGACAGAGAAAATATTAACCAAGAAACACATGGAGTATTCAGCAAAATGATTCATCTAATTCGGCAAATTACAGTAGAACCTCTAGGCTTTATAATGGGAATCGTAATGCCAATGCCTATGATGATCCTCCCCAGTTTCATTATGAGGAAAAGTTGTTTGACTTCCTTTTCTTATGCTGAAGAGATCTGTCAGAATATTTCATCCAATAGTACAATAGAACATGACATACAAGTTGAAACTACAAACATAAATATGTTGAAGGTATTCCAGTTTATGTTTGCTGTCACGATAATTCTTAATACGAGTAAATTTCTAAGAATCGAGATAAAACAATATGTATTTTTTGTGTTTCTTAATTAAAACCTAACATATAAGCATTTTTATGGCGTATTTCTGGTCTTTTTACAATTTATGTCTTCTTTAAATAGTTAACAAAACTTAAGGAATATTAAAAAAAGCAATTAGGATATTTTTAGTAAAATAGAAATTGTTAAGATATAACAAATAATATATAACAATAAAAGAAAATAATTTTTGTTAATAAGGAGGAATATAAAAAAATAATATGTTGTAATTTATATTGAAATCTGGCTCAGATTTATGAAATACGAATTTTTGCAATTTGGTAAGTCCACTCATGATACCCTATCTAACGGCAAATTAGATACCCAACTATCATCAAAATCGATTAAGACATTATTAAGAAAATCACGACGAAGACGTTTCAAATTTGTTCCGTTTCATATTTGCTTAAATAATTCTAGAAAAAATAAGAAATATATAGTAATGTCGTTCGATGTTGTTAGCATGAAGAATGATTCATTGCAAGAATGATTTAGGAATTGTTTGTTTTGCTTTATTAATATTAGATCTCTACAATAGTAATCTTTCAAATTATACTTGTATATCGTCAGAAAATATCCCAGTAAGCTTCAATTTGCTTCTCGGAGGAGTAGAGCTATGATGAATTTCAGTAAGTTTGTCTAATCCTTTTCAGTTTTCTTAAAAGCTTTACCACTTACGATGTTTCTATACCAACCCTATCTTTTTGAGTTGCAAGATCTTCAAACTTTGAATGGTAGGTAATTGAAGCTATGTTTACTACACTTAAATATTGACGCAACACTTCGCGGAAAGTAGGAAAGTATGAGTGTATGAATAAGTAAAAAAATATTTATCTCATAATGAGAAGCCTTTACCATTTAACTTGAATATTTTTTTATCTTTGTTTGCCTGTTTGAATGTTTGATGCCCAGCACATTAAATGCTTGGACGAATTTCTTTGAAAAATTGTTACGATCCTTATTTGTGGTATAATTTAAAATAATTGCACGATTATTTCATATAACTTCTCCTATCCTTCAAAATTGATTCCCCCATCCCGAAATTACTGTACGCTCACTTCACCCTCCGATGCCTGAGTTTATTCATAGTCTTCACACTAAAATTTCTTCGTTACGACACCTTCTCGTGCGCTGAGCCAAAATCTATGAGCATAATCAAATTTGTGAGCAACCACACTTGAGCTTAGCGGAAACATTGGTCACACGTTTGAAACCTTATCTCCCGCCATCCCAAAGGCCTTAACTTGATCTGTAGTGGGATACTAACAATTGTGCAAATATCAATTTGAATACAAGTCCATGCTGAAGCAAATGTCCCAAATTTTCCTCTTTATTTTTCATAATTTGATGAACTCAATTTCTAAATATTTTACGGCATTTCACAAATATATTATGAAAGACTGCTAGAATTTTTAGGAATCTTGAATTTATAAATAAGAGTAATGGAGGAAACATTGAAAGTTTGCCATAAAGTTCAGTTATGTCTTAATCTTGATAATTTGATTTAAAAAATGCTTTCGTATAGCAAGTACATAAGAAATTGATAGAATAAGCAACCCGATCAATAAGTGTTGAAAAGCAAGCTATCTTACGAGTATTTTATTTTAGTTTTAAAATTTACAAAAAAAAATACCAATATACTTAATTTTCTTAGGGCATAGCTGAAACCATCCCAGCGATATTAATGTTACTTTTCATGGGATCTTGGAGTGATAAACACGGTCGGAAGATTTCTATGTCTCTTCCAGCAATTGGAGGAATGATAAATATGTCAATTTTAGTCGCTGCCTCTTACTGGATGAAAGAAATTCCTGTTTATTTAATTCTTGTAGCATCATTTGCTCATAGCATTTTAGGAGGACTTGGTGGAATGTTAGTTATTTGCAGTTGTTATATTAGTGATATATCACCTCCAAATAAGAGAACTAACCGTCTGGCTGCTTTATTTGTAAGTAGAAATTCCAAATGTTGTATTTGAAAGCAATCATTTTTCAACTTTTATAACTTTTACTTTTTGTAACTTTTTCAACTTTAAATTTTGTAGTATTAAGTACTCTATAAATTAAGTTACATCAGAAATTTTTCTGAGATACCATCATTCTGAGATATTTTCTGTATTCTGAGATACAATCACTTTAATAGAAGCACCATACTTCTTCACACAAAGGGTTCGTTCTAACACATTTCGGTATAAATGATGCAGAGCAGTAATCAGTTAGGTAGGGAAAAATCGCTATACTGGGAAAAACCAATGATTGAATGATTTTGAAAGTAAAAGGATAGCTGGTGCTATGCGTTCTGGATTGAGCATCTTTCAAACGCCCGAGGTCCGAGGTTTTTTTTTTCAAGCATTATAATTTAACAGAGAGTTGTTCAGAAAGCAAAGAACCTTTCAGTAATCGTTAATCCTTGAAGAAAATCGCCTGTATATCAGATGTCTCGAAGAAGATGGCGAGAATCGTGTCAGCCAACAGAAGGGCTACAACCAAAGAAATGTCAACAGAACTCAATCTTGTAAAGGTAACAACATTTAATGCGCCACATCGTAAGCTTGTCTCAAACCAGTTGGAACAGTCGATCTGATGCCGATGTTGTCAGCGAAGATCAAGAGGGTACGGGATCATCAAAACTTGACTGCTAATGACTGGAAAAAGAGTTTGCAGAAAGAAATTGAAAAGAAATGACAAGTTCATGGATCGTCGTATCTGGTCTCAACATTAGAAGATGGTGGGAATGTAATAGCTGGGGAATATTTTCCTGACACATTAGCTCTGTGATACTCACTCCACATTGTCGGAACGCCATGTCGAGTCTGAACATTGACGCTGACGATATATGGCTGCAGCTTATCCTCACCCGAATGGTTTTCCATCAGATGGATATTTCCAACATAACACTGCTTCTCAGAAGGTCCGAATGACCAAAGAATATCTATTAAAAATATTTGGCATGATATCTTAGAAATGGCTGTTCGGCTCCACACTATTCATCCGTCCAATTGTGATAATATGAGTATCAGAATGATTCCAATATCCATTTCGAAACGAATTCAGGCTGTTTTGAAGGCCGAGGGAAGTGCAACACACTACCAGATGGATGCACCTAATAAAATGGTATCTCATTATATAGAAAATAATAATAGATAAAAGCAGATAAAAACATCCTATGTATAAACTGAAAATAACTTTTTATTTAAATTGGAAACAAAAAGAAATCGCAATGGAACCATAAATATTAATTCTAAATAAAAAATAGTTTTGAAATTTAGTAGTTAAAAAAATTAATAAAAGTATATAAATAAATTTTCTTTTTAGTTAAAATGAAAGATTGAAATATAATTAAATTTAAAATGCAATGATGCAGCTGAACGTGATTAATATATCGCTTCTTTTTGAGGATAGCGGCCTTGGTGATGGAGGAGAGAAGTTTATGGTGCTGTGCCACAACTTGAAGGATGAACTGAGGTTGCTCTTCCGATTTGATGCGCAGCCGTTATACTCCTGAATGAGAGCTACTCCCCTATCAGCAGCATCATTGGTGACGCGTAGTTTGGGAACAGCTATTTGGGTTTCACAGTGCAATGGTTATCGGTCCAAGACGCGGGGTCCTCTTTCAGGAAATCGGTCTTTAAGGGCAAAGCTTTAAAGTACTTTTTTTGTATTCCTTCTGACGAAGTGAGGAATCTCTTTCACTCTGATGTCGTGGTCAGAAACAGTGACTCGTTTCTGAGGATATTCAGAAATAGGAAGCGTATCTAATCCCTGTACCATTTTCCTCTTTTCTTCAACAAACATTGAGTCGTCAAAGAAGGAAAAGCCAATCAACTCCTCTGAAAGGTACCAGAAGTGTCCTTTGAGCTTCTTCAGGGGCAGCAAGAGAAATTCGGTCTCCAGAAACCAATAAACTTCGTGCTAAGAGAAGATCATTCTTCATGCCGTAAATTAAGCGAGACATAAATCTTGCACTGTGCATGGCTCCAGGTTTCATGAATTTGATTCCGATTTGAGGAACTCCTCCCAAGAATCCAACCGTAAGTTCCAGTATCTCTATTATCATCTCTAGGCTGTTAACTGCCCAGTGGCGTAGGAAAGATCTCTTGCGTTGACAGAATTCAGTTCAGTGAGTATAGATTCGTCATTGATTATACGATTGAAGTCATCATTGATGGCATATGACCAGAATTGCTTGACTTGTTTGAACACGGTATCTCTGGAGCGAAGGAAAAGCCCAAACACGTAGAAAAGACACTCTCCAGCGTAATTTTATGAATATGGTGACGACAAGCCAAGTACCAGATTTTACGGACAAGTGCTGCTTCGAGAAGCAAACAAACTCCATTTATTCGTCCAGTAATAGCAGCTGTGGTATCAAAATTGAATGCTTTCAGATCTTCTCTGAGATTCCAGTCATCAATTGCTTGAATAATGGAATCATGTATGTCCCGTCCAGTGGATTCCAGTGGTAAGTTTAGAGACTGCAAGGAGTTGATCCATCAGACGAAGAAAGAACCTTCAATCTGCCGACCTTCCCATCATCTCTTAAATCTTCCATCAATTTTTCATCCAGACGAATGGTTAAAGTGTCGCTAAGCTTTGGAACACTGCTTTTAATTCTGGGTATCTCTCTTCCCGATGCTCTTACGATGATCATCGTATAGATGGACAATTCCAAGAATATTCCTGAATATCTTGTCTTGTCGCTGAAATCACTGATGCTAGAATATTCAAGATCACTGAGCATTCCCTAAATATTAATTTGGAAAATATGTTTCAGGGTTTCATTTCAACTAATTTGAACAATTTTAGGGGGCGCCCGTTTCATATTTTGAAAGTGAATAAATAAGAAACCGTAGCCATTTTACAATATGCAGCCAAATTGCACTTGAATGAGTGACCCAGATTCAATCTACGTTGGGTTTTACCACGTTGAATTCTCTTGCGGACAGATCCGTACACTCAACCCAGTTAAATGGTTACCGGGTTCTTTCGCACGACGATAACGTAGTCCTGTTGGTAAGAAATGGGGGAGCTCTATCTCTCTCAACCCCAGAGCCCACATAGATCTGTAATCGGATGGCGTAATTTAACTTAACCTATTTCAGAAAGGGCTGATGTGGTTCTTACAACCCGTCTGGAGGGGAATCTAACATGGGAAAATCCCCGATCTTCTCCTCCGGGGATTGAGCCCTGCTGTTCCACCCGCAAGGCAATCGCCTTCCCATTTTGATGTAGGGCCCATTAAAGTATTATGTAAAATTGATAAAATCAAAATTAAAATTATTTCTAATGAATACGTTTTTACTTAATCAGGAATAACATTTTTTTCTTCGTAAAATAATAAACCAACTAGGCAAAAAAGGCCTTGTTGGTTTATTATTTCATGATTATTCGGGCACATTAAAGGAGAATGGGGGAACTCTATGGAAAATTGCCCCATCATGTATATAGTGATAAGATATATTCCTATAGAAAGATTTCCTTACATAGAACATATGTTATTATTACAACTCGTCTTAATTATTAGTCCGTTCGGAGTTATGTGCATCTAGATATGATTTATCTCGTTGACATCTTACTTTCCGGATGTATTAATTAATTATCATTTAATACTTATTTTCAGAAACAGTAAATATTATTTTCATTTATTGCATGTAAATAATTATTATTTACTTGAAATAAATTGTAATATTAATTATTAATTACGAATAATAATTATTAACAGTGTGATTGATTGATTGTGGCGAATGTGGGTGGCAGGGAACCCACATTCACCTTTAGTCAAGCACCCCCCGCCTGTAGGTGGTTGGCTTCCCTGCCACCCACATTCACCACAATCAAACCCTCAAACGTCATATTTAGATTTATATAACTCAGAACTGACTAATAATTGAGACAGTCGTAATAACAAAAAATGTTCTATTGATGGAGATCTTTCCTACGTATATATCTTATCGCTGCACAGTGGTGGGGCAGATCTGCCCATTCTCCTTTATTTCATTTAACACTTTTTCTTTTTGAATTTTAATTTTGTTTCTAAATTTCTGCATATTCCTATAGGTTTCCTTTCTGATAGCGTCACCACTTGCAACAGCGTTAGGAGGTTTAATTTTTGAAAAATTTGGATATACCTGTGTGTTTGCCATTTCTCTGGTCCTTTACTTTGTGGCGCTGTTATACATAACTTTCATTCTGAAAGAAACAATAACACCAACAACCGAAGATAAGGAGAAGAGTTTTTGCAACTCTTTCTTTGATGTGACGCACTTAAAAGATTCCTTCAAAACTCTTTTCAGAAAAAGAAAAAATAATCAAAGACTACACATAATTCTGCTTTCAATTCTCATATTTCTGAATATGTCAATTGCTATGGGTAAGTAAGCAACAATTCTGATAACTCTTGTAAATGATTTTCGTTTTTGATAATTGTAGCTTATATGTATAGGACTGTAAGCTCTGATAGAAATAAAAATTACATTAGCCGCCGCACTTGATTAAAAAATAAAAAAATATTTGCAATTAAAAAGCTCCCTACAAGTGGAGTCCAAATTTCAATTTGGACTTCACTTGTATGGAACGTTTTAATTGTAAATATTTTTTAATTTTAGGCTTCTGATACAAGTATTTGTACGTCCGACTGTGGACAAGTATCATTAAAATATCATTAAATTATCATTAGCAACAATCAGAACGATCACAACAATCGCAACAATTGCGCCTTTTGCATTCGCAACAATCACATTTATAATAATAAGAAAATTAAAGCAATATCAATTATATCGTCTTATACATATCAGAAGCCGTTGCGAGGCATTGTGATTGGTTTATTAATCGCTGTCACTCCCGCTTTATCCGTCTGTATGTGAACAAGTATCATTAAAATCTCATTAAATTATCATTAATCACAACAATTGCGCCTTTTGAATTCGCAACAATCACATGCATAATACAGTTCAGCAACAATCACAACAATCACATTAATCGCAACAATTGCGCCTTTTGTATAATAATAAGGAAATTAAAGCAATAATTCAACATAAATTAATCAGAAGCCGTTGCGAAGCATTGTGATTGGTTTACTAATCGCTATTACTACCTTGCGGTGGCTAATATAATTTTTTATCTAAAACAAATTCACACACATTAAATATTATGCTACTCTGATACAAACTTACAATTTTTTTAGAAATTTCTCTTTTTAATAAGTAGACATAATTTCTAAAACTTTTCTTTCGTTAAAAATTATGAAAACTAAATTGTGTCTTTACAGCGTATTAATACATATATATCTTTATCATCATCATGAACTGCGAACTTCATATTCGAAGGTACGCGGTCTACGGAATGCTAGTGATCCCCGAAGGGCGAACCCCTAGGAGAAGCTGCAGATAATCTAGGGAACAGACACTGGAGTGGTATCCCGTTGCCTTCTCCAGGACGCCATTGCGGAATGACGTCAGACCGAAGAGAAAGTGAAGAAGAGGCTGACAAACACAGGAAAGGAAATTGGAAACATCCATGCTCTCGACTGGGTTTTGAACCCGGGTACCGGCGCACCGGCCACACGGCAGACCGCCGCCTCAGACCGGCACGGCATATATCTTTATAACAACATGAAATCTGATAAACTGAGCTTACCTTGCTTTTGTAATCCTTGGAAAAGTGGAGCTTTCCTGAAACAGAGCAGCAAATCATTTCAAATAGAAAATATTTTTCTACTAGTAAAAACTATTGCTTTCCCAGGACTGCATTGGAATTCTATGACTTAAATGGGAGTTTTTTTAAAGAGAAATATATTAATAACAATTCCATTTCCCACTTCAATGAGAAAAACCAAAAGAGATCAGTTTCCCTCTCATATGTTTTTTTTTGCATCAAAAAGTCTCTTTATCCGACAGATCTTATAAAATCCATACCAATCTCTTTGTTGAAGCTTCCACTATGCACTAATGTACTTCTGAATTTCAAGTACTTCCAATTATTCGTGAAACAGCTTCAATTTATTCTGTAAATTATTTTATTAGGATATTTTAAATTATTTCTAATAAAATGCAATTGAAAAATTAATTAAAAATTCTAATTTTTAATATTTTATTCTGCATTTGAGTTTATTTAAAGTTGTATTACTTTACACTGTTTTCGGAATTTTATATTTGTTTTTAATATTTTGGGTTATTTTACTAAAACTTCTTGGAAAAGTCATTTATTTATCAACTTGTTTTCTTTTTTATTTAGGAGAGGTGAGTATCCTGTATCTTTTTGCAGCCTGGAAGTATAAATGGACCGAGATGACTTACAGTTTATACAATACCTGTTTCTTTATTGCTAATGCCGTAGGTAAGCCATATTGTATTGTCAAATTTGAAATACAATGATAAGTATGATTTTCTGATAACTTTTAACATAAGAAAATAAGTATCTAATAATCGCAGATATCCCGGATGGTTTACAGTCATGTCGTGAAAGTATTAGTATTATGAAATCATACAACACTTTTGTCATTGTGTGATTTGTGATTTTACTAGAGAGCAGGCATGGCTAATGGGTTCACTACCAGAAATAAAATTTTAAATATTTATACCATGCCTTCCCTGAAAATTAGATGATGAAAATTTGAATTTCCAAATTCAAACAAACAAAAAAACATAACATTTAACAAACAAAATGCAACAATTAATAATTAAACATGTATAATTCCATATTATTATCAAAATGATAACATCTACACAACTCGTTATTGATAAACTCTCTTTATCATTAATCTTAAAGACTTCAGATGTGTATCCATTAATTTTTATATTCTCATATTTATTTACATCCTCATGCATTCGAAAATTTTAATCATTCACGATTCAGTGATAAACCAATATTTTTCATTATATTGAATAAAATTTTCCTTAAGGGATCAGAATTGTGATCATTATTCAAGCAGTGATCTGCCCAATCATATACACTTTTCAGTTTGTTTCTCTTTATCTTGGTGTGTTCTTTTAACCACTCTTTAAACGTTCGTCCAGTGTTTCTAGAATATTTTAAATTACAATCTCTACGCTATAACTCATAAACTACACCTATACTATTGTCATTAATTACATGACATTTTCGAATTTTTGAATATATTTTATCTCTATTTTTACGAAGGATCTAAATATTACTTTTACGTAGTTGCTGTATCCTAAATATTATTGTAATATTTTTACTATCGGCTTCTCTTCTCATCTTGTCCACAGCATTTTTTTTTTGTCTTTTTCTATTCAAAAAAATTGAATTATAATTCCAAACGGGTATCCTGGGTGGTTACATCAGGCACCCTATTCAATTTCGAATGCATAAATAAATATGATGGTATAAAAATTAATGAATGCACACTTGAAGGGTTTAAGGAAATGATGAAGATAGTTGAACAATAGCGAGCAGTGCTTATGTTAGCATTTTGATAATAATGGGGAATTACATACGCTATATTATTAATTGTTGCATTTTGTTTGTTAAATGTTATGTTTTTTGTGTGTTTGAATTTGAAAAAATCTTTTGTATAATCAGCAAAGGAAGAAGGCAAATTTATCGTAAACCTGAAGAAGGCTGATACATAATTCAGTCGAAATATCGTATATTTGCATATAATAAAGATGAGAAGAGGATCGAATGAAGTGGTGCCGATATATAAGTAAACTTATTATTTTTAGAACTAAATAACATGCCATACCTTTATCAACTTTGCTTTTCGAATTTCGTTGTTAGCAATCATCGCTTCTTGGATACTAATTCAAAATTTACATTTTTGTACTTACCGAATCTTATTTTCGGTTTTCTTTGGTTTTGTGGAAAAGTAAAAATTCATAACGATGAGCTTTCTACCTTAAATTAATATTTCGATTGGTTCTTTGCATCAAAGCTTCAATTATTCAGTCAAATAGAGTGACTGAGGTTACCGTACTTCTGGATGATTTTCAAAAGTATAAATTTCTAAAATAATATTAAGTGATTTTTTTATCATAAATGATTGTGATTGATCAATTTTGGGGATATTTAATTCTGACCAATGCCAGATTATCAGTGTTTGACATAATCCTTTCTAATCCTAGCCATTTTTTTGGTTTACTTTACAGATTTGTAATTTTTAAATCACTTATGCAAACAGTTTCAATGGACAAATGTTGAAATCTTGTATGAATTGATTGTATCAATCAAATTAAAGCCTAAAATATAATTTTATTTTATAAGTAGATATGCAATGGAACTCAATTGACTTGAAAACACGTTCTTTCTCGAGAAAAAGTAAGCACGATACATTTGAGAAAAATTAAAATTACAATATAATAAAAATAAAAGAGAAGTAAAAGAAAATAGCTATCTATTTATGCTACAATTTTTTCCTTTTATAGAATTTAAAACAATGCGACTCTTTATGTTTACTAATGTCAGAGTGAATCTTCTAGCATCAATTGAATTCATCAACGGTTACAGCAGCATGTTGCAACATGAATTACTGATGGACATGGCTGTTCACCATTGAAACAACTCCCACAGATATTATATAGTTTCAAACCCGAATAATTGTCTACATCAGCTCCTTTGTAGTCTGCGGGCGATCTGCATTACTAGTTCTTTTGACTTCCATTCCAAAGATTTTCAATGGGATCAGATTCAGTGAGTTCTCAGACCGTGGAAGCACTTTGATGTAAAGTTTTGAAAATTCCTCCCTCACCGATACAAAAACAATAGCAAACGTGTTATTAATTATTACAAATGAATTTTTACCAAAATATTTCAATTATTGTTTTGATGTATGACACGAACTCAAATCCAATTGGAAAATTTCTGTTGAAATGGGATCCTTTTGCTGAAGGTATTACTTTAAAATTGGGGACATTATATACTGTTTATCTTTCATTGTGTTTTCAACAAAATGTGCATCCCGCCTATATCTCTATAGTCGACAGCCTCATACTCATATTAATCCATCTTGACAAGTCGTGTACGAACTGTTGATGTACTTGCTTCTACACTTGTATTCTCTTCCCACTATTTGGGCAGCTGCGCAGATGACTGAAATCTATCACGTTCCTTAATTTCCCAATCTCTAGATGCAGAAATCTTGGACTGTCTATTCCTTGGCCTTAGTATATTTCCTCCATCTTTGAACCACTAATGTTCCTGAGTAATGGTTGCCTCAGAAAATTGACATATTGCAGCTCTCTTCATATTATCAGTAGCTTTCCGATGTTATTTCACTTATATTCTGAAAGAGAACATCCCGATAAAACAGAAGGAAAAAGTAAGAGAGAGAAATACTTGCCTCATACTGAAGACATGTTTTTTGTTTCTACGTCAGTGTTTTTGGAAATCCGAGTGTCTGGTGAGGACGTGTGATTCAATACTTAGGAAACTG
Source organism: Thereuonema tuberculata (assembly GCA_023159025.1). Classification (NCBI taxonomy): domain Eukaryota; kingdom Metazoa; phylum Arthropoda; class Chilopoda; order Scutigeromorpha; family Scutigeridae; genus Thereuonema; species Thereuonema tuberculata. Next base: position 43,667 of record JAFIDM010041212.1, read on the forward strand.
ATTACATCATCAATTGAAAAATAGATCAACGTTAAAAGTAAATGCATAAATTTATGCTTCGTAAGTATTTTACGTGAAATTGTTCAACATATAAACTGTGGTAAGATGATGAGCTTTATTTCACATACTAATGTATTCTGAATTTCCAGTCTTTAATTTCTTTAATGTTTTACTGTTTTTAACTCTTCTAATTAGGTTGTTTCAATTCATTGATAATTTTTCAAAATAAAGCATTCTAAATCATTATATATATTTTATATTTTTTAATGTACATGTTGAACTCAATAAAATCCCATTTTGAAACTTTTAAATGTTACATTTTGATGTAAAGTATAAATCAACAAAAAGTATAAATTATTTTGAACTTTCGAAAAATAAAGGATAATTCCCATTCCTTTTTTCATTAATTAATAAATTGTCAATTGAGGGGGCTAGAATCAAAGGCAGCTAAATCCATGTTTCGAAATTTTACAAATTTTTTTTTTTTTAAGTTGGTAACGTTGTATGAAGAAATCTTCAAAATACTTGAGTAGGAATTAGAACTCAATGGATAGCACACTGAACGCCTGTAATGACAGGTTATTCTTTTATTGAATAATTAAAATGGATTTAGCTGCCTTTGATTCTAGTCCCCTCAATTCTTTTATGTTTAAAAAATATCTATAATAAATTGGTGTAATACCTTTCATACTTAACTTTAATTGTAATTGCTGCAGTAAATTTTCAAATATAAGTAAGTATTCTTGGAATACGATAAACTATTTGTACAAAGGCACATTCTGTAGACGAATAAGAAATAATTACTCTGCATTAATTGTGTGTATTGGAAACAACTATAAATCAATAATATTTATAACGATAGATATTATACAGAAAATGTATAAAATAAAACTTCTCTGTTTCTATTATAATTTTCCCATTTATAGATTTTAAAACAATATTGGTCTTTATAATTACTACAAATATATTTTTTTGAACTGTAGGTACTTTGTCCGTTCCTCTACTTATTTCCAAATTAAAACTGTCGAATGGAACTGTAGGTGTAATATCACTTTTAGGAAAAATTTGCAACAGTCTTTTGATTGGACTTAGCTCCGAAGGATGGATGCTGTATGTGGGTAAGATATTTTTTTATCAACTTTTATTTTTTTTTTATCTGATCTGCGATCGTCATCAAATGAAAGAAATTACATTGTGTATCTTCGCGTCGAAGACTAAAAAGAAACGAAAAAAATATTTGCCAATAAATTAACATCTTTATTTAGGTGAAAACCTTAATTTTATTTCTAGTTTCCAGATTATTCCATCGCTTTACATTATTTCTAAATTCAAGAATTTTCAAATTTTTGTTATCAATTGAGATATTTTTCCTGAGATCACATATTCAGATCACGAACCATTAATTACTCATCATACTTTTGCGTACTACTTAAATAACTTCCGAAAATTATATGAATGCTTTGTACACTGCATCGAAATTTACGAATTTATAAATTTAAATGTAACGAATTTATTCTTCGATAGGTTCCGTCTGTCTGTTGTTTTCTGAAGCTATTTGTCTAGTTTCCCGTTCCTTTATGTCTCAATATGCTTCTGCTCAAGAACAAGGTAATATGTGACTTTAATCTCTATTGAAAAACCCAATAACGAACTTTTTAAATTGTAAACTTAACTTAAATCCTAGCCATTTCTTTTGCTGTCATTTGTTTTTATGAAATGACGTAATAAAGTGTATTAATTTTATTCTTCTTTCTATAGTTCACGAAGAAGTATTAAATGTGTATGACTTATTAAATATTTTTAAAAATGTTAAATAATGATAAATATACATATATACATATGTATGTATATACAGTATTTGTCCTTCAGTATTTCAAAAAATATATATATAAATATTTAAATATGTATGGCCCGTTAACATATTTTATTTTAACTATTTTATTTAAGCTTTTCGGTTTCGATATCTAATATTTTTAATTGTCTGCGTTTCATTTTGCTAGCGTAAATAAAAGAATAAAAAAAAATTGGAATGGAAAACATTCCCATTGTTCAAAGTTGCCGTTAATATATTGTTGTCATGTTTGAATCAACAACAAATTATCTTACAATGGACTTAAAATTCAATGTTACTTTAGACCAGTGTTTCTTAAAAAGTAATGTTTTGCAGGGGCATCAGAATGTAAATAACTGTATATAACAGAATATGGAGTAGATATTACATAAAAACTGTTAGACTTATTTTCTTTCTCCTCTCTTATTTATTTTGTATTATTTTTAATTTCTTTACGTTTGAGACCTAGAAAAAGTCTATCAGTTAGATTGACGAAATATTGGTCATTTCTGGAGAGTTTATATTTTGTTTTTGGAATAAAGTAAGCATGTAGTAGATATATTGTTACCTGTGGATTTGTCCGACCCCCCCAAGAGAATGGAGTCAACTAACTTCGTTCCACCTGTGTAGAGGTAGTTCAGTCCGACCCGGTCTCCCACATTGCAGTGGACTCGTCCAGAGCGAAAGGGAGGCAGAGCTCGGGCTTATAATGGAGCGCAGAGAGCTGCAAAGGCAGTTGGTGTGTGGCGAACAGCCACAGAGGTCCTCCGCCCAGTTTGGAGATAGAAAGAGAAGATTCCTGTTGATAGGCAGCGACTCACAGAGGGAAAGATAGAGCTCCCCACTTGGAAGGAAGTTTGATGTCGTTTAGTGGTTGATAGGCCACGGAGACATTCTCAACAAGGGGCCGCACAACTCGATCCAATTACCGGGAGAAGTTGACGACGACCGTCCTGATACACAAGACTACGAGGAAGATACATCTGGGCCGCATAAGTCGATCCAATTAACGAGAGAAGTTGACGAGGACCGTCCCGATACAGAAAGGCTACAAGGAAGATAACGCTGGGACACTCAAGTTGGCCAGGACCGTCCGGTTACGGACACCATCAAGGAAGACAGAACCTGGACGAATCTTCAATTCGTTAAATTGAGATCTGTAACTTTCGCATATTTTCTTTTTGAATAAATTCTCTGATTTTAAATTAAATTGCTCCAGTCGCACTTCTCATCCCCAGCGCCACCGAACCTGTGCAAAAGGTCGTTAGCAATAATCAGTATAAACCAAGAAAATTTTCAAAGCTGGTGCAAATAACCAAATTGAAGACATGAAATACAGGATAATCAATAAAATAAGAAATGCTGCTTAGATTGTTTACTCTCTCCATCGAATGAAAATTAACCCATAAAGTAATTAGCCCATTAAGACAGTGAGGAAATAGAAAAGGACTATTTATTTAACTTTCACTATGAGAATATTTGAAATGGAAACTGTAACGTAGCGCACTGATGATAGTTATGATGTTTTTTATTTATTATTTGCGCATGAAAAAAAAACAAAGTACAAGATATAAAATCTAATAAAGATTTACTATAATGAATTATTACAGGTATATCAGATGATGATGTAGTGACAAGTGTTTCAATGAGAAACAAGAATAAGGAATGATTTCAAAATGTTCTTTTAAATAAATCACAAGTTCCTTCAAATTGGGAAAACCGCTGGGGTTCAAATCCTTCTTCGGATTCCGTTTCTCAACTTCTACATACTTCTTAAGTATCTACTTGATATTTTCCGCAAATAATAATTGACACTTTAATTCCGGGTGAATGGCTTTTCCACCTTGTGCATTAAATGCTATTTCGCATTAACAACTAATAAATTAAACGTAATAATTTAATTGACTAACGTTGAGAATTAATTTTCACTAATTTCCAACTATAATTGCCATTGCAATAATTATATATTAACTCAGCTTCTGATTTTCCATTCGCACTTTAAATAACCTGGCACACACTATTTTTACTTTTCTAATTAGGTAATAATTTGCTGCATAAATTATTTCTCATGAATAACTAATGTTACTGGAATAAATAAATTGTCTCACGCTTTAGAGATTCCTAAATTCACTCGCACTTCACTGCCACGGTGAATTCCACAAAATGGAAAATTATTCATTAATCTACTTACAGTTTGCTGTCAATTGGCTTTGTCACCTTGGGGAAATCTGCGACGATAAATTGGCTTTTCATTCTTGGTGAAATCTTCGTAGAACACTGTAAGTGTCTTGACACCTGCACTTTCCAATGGTGTCGCACTCATGATTCAGTTCCCATGTTGTTCAAACTTAGCGGCTGCTTCGCTCCTCCCAACATGCACTTCGCAATTCGACTGACGTAAACACTGCGTGTCGTCTGCAAGTACTCAACGGTGAATTTAACCTTCCTGGTTATTAATGAACGAAAACTTCTTAAAATATTTCGGCACTGTGACTCAGTGAATATCTTACTTCTATTATTTACAGTTCAGGAATAACTCTTAATATTCTTGATCAGTTGAAAATAAACTCTCAGTTCCATTTAACTTGGCTTCACATTTCTTCATCCGGGTTAGGGGAGATTTGTTATTAGCTTCTTCGGAATTCTTCTTTAAATCCAAAATGACTTTGCCAGGATACGTAATACTTCTTTTAATAATTAATGAATCACGCTTCATTCTTGAGAGGCACATAATTCTTCGGGATAATAAACTCTTCCCATTAAATCGGATACTCTGTTCCTTTATACTCCTTACGTTCGTCTTAATTATCTTGAACGTATTTCTTTCGACCTCTCAGCCTATCGATTATATCACGTAGACGTTCTTTCACAATACATTGCCGCTGTCCGCCATTAATGAGATACCTCGACACACCGTGTCTGTGCGTGTTTCTCCTTTCGTATCTTGAGTGCATCTACTCACGTCTACATGCATCTAACCTCTTCTAGTCTCGACTACATACGTCTACTACCCACGACTACAGATAGTCAGCTGCTTATAACGTCTCCTGACGTAATAGACTTCTCATATGCAAATTTCTAAACAATAATAATAACTTTAAAATAAAAGTTCAAGCAATTAAATAAATAATAATATTTAAATTAATTTTAGTTAAAATTTATGTAACTAAAATATCAGATTTCTTTTACAGAAACAAAGAATTAAAATTTTTCCTGTTTTATTTTATTAACACTTTACTTGTAATAACATAGTCAAAGCCGTAATTACTTGAGTAAAACATCTTTAAACTACCTTTAAAAGCCTTTAATTAAGTATAATTAATTAACTTTACCAATAAACTTTACTTAACTTCATAAAAATCTCTCCATTACAATATTTCGAAGGGCCTCAACGGCCCATTCTTCTTCAGGTAATTTACATAAACGGGAGAAGAAAATTTACCATAACTTCTTCCCAAAAAACTCTAATACAAACAATCGTGAATTAATAATTCTATTATAACAAACATAAAAAGCGTGATATGCTCCGTGTATCATACGATAACGAAGCATTATTACATTACAATAATATTAAAATCTTTGAAATAAATTCTTGAAATAAATGTCCAAATCGTGGAAATAAAATGTCCAAATCCCAATCGATTATCTTTGAAGAATCTCCAATTTGTTGAAATCCCAATTGATTATCTTTGAAGAATCTCCAATTTGTAGAAATCAATTATCTTTTTAAAACTCTTCAAATTTCTTTATATTCAAATTAAGTTAACTTTTATGTCAAAATCGTCCGAAATTTTCTTTTTTTTTTTTAAAGATTGGACATTTATTTCAAGAATTTATTTCAAAGAATTTATTTATTTTTAAAGATTTGGACATTTATTTCAAGAATTTATTTCAAAGATTTTAATGTTATTGTAATGTAATAATGCTTCGTTATCGTATGATACACGGAGCATATCACGCTTTTTATGTTTGTTATAATAGAATTATTAATTCACGATTGTTTGTATTAGAGTTTTTTGGGAAGAAGTTATGGTAAATTTTCTTCTCCCGTTTATGTAAATTACTTGAAGAAGAATGGGCCGTTGAGGCCATTCGAAATATTGTAATGGAGAGATTTTTATGAAGTTAAGTAAAGTTTATTGGTAAAGTATATTACTTGTTTGTGGTGATTTGATATAATTAATTAAATTTTCATTTTTGAAGGATGATGTGATCATTTCAATCAAAGCTTCCATCATCCTTTAAGACTTGCTTTTGCTTCTCATCAAAATGTATTTCAATAAATGTATTTTAGCTTAATTATTGTTTACGTTCGAGAGATAAGTATCTGAAATACTCCCATGGCTTTCTGTTTAGTTGAAGAAGTATAAAAAAATGGCATTCGCTTGTTCTTTTCACTTTGCATCATGCTATGTATATTTAACTGCATCGTTTATAATTCTATTTTATATCTATCATCAGTAATAACTAGCCACTGTTCTGTTATTTTAATTTATAGGAAAGATATTCTCAATGATAGGAATATGTGAAATAGCAGCACCATCCATAGGAACCATTCTCTACTCACAAGTGTATAAATCAACGTTACTTAGTTTTCCTGGAGCATCATTTTTTATGTCCGTGGGATTAATTTTTATATTGCTGACTTTATTCAGGTAATTTTTATATTAAAATAAACATTTAAATATAATTATTTTTCTTAAATAGATACATAAAATTTTTAAAGTTTATTGCTTGTATCTAGGAGACGAATGAATAAAGAATTTGTCTTCATTAGTATGAGAAAACTATATAATTATTACTAGACGGGTACCGTCGCTTCGCTCCGGAACCCTTGCATGTATAGCATAAAAAAAAACACCTTTATTTATTTAGGAAATTAATATGGAGATCGGATAATACACGACTTCCCAGCTCGTTGTGGGCTTCTCCGCTTAACTCAGGTGTATTGCGCGTTGGCACTCACACGGGGGATTGCCGAAAAAACACTTCATTTTTGCATGTATCTTCCAAACGCAGAAACGTTTGTTAATGACTGATATACCGTTCGATAGAACTTTCAAATACCAACATTTTCTCAATATATTGTTCTCTTCCAACTTTTATACTTTAGGTTTAAATTGAGAAAAAGTCAAAATTTGACCCTTTAAAAGCCGCCATCTTGGAAACCAAAAACTTTTTTCGAAAGATTTTTGTAGCAGTTTGTTTGTCTTAAAAAGATCTACATTTTATCTATTTGCGTGACCAATCTATCTCTTATAGTTTGGTCACAAAATTGGAAAAACGTAAAGTCTTATGACAAGGACAAGACAGAATAACGCTTTTATATAATATAATAATAACTGTAAACTATCGGATTATCGCATATTTTCTTTTCATGTCAAAAAAACAAACAAAAAAAAAACAAAAACAGAAGGATCATAAAATAAAGAATGATTTTCCTGGAGATTATCTGAACTAGTTTCAGGTTTTTTTTTTCCTTGCTTAAAAAGTAGAGCTGAGTTTTATTTAGAAGTGTTAGTAGAACAGTCAATGTGCTCAAATCCTAGAACGTGTTTGGATGTTTTTCGTTCTCTTTCTGTATGTCTTTCTTTCAATAGTATAATAATTACCTTCTCAGGTGAACCCTAGACAGTGATTTATTCAGTAAGTTTACAGTTACAGATCTTTATTAATCACTAAATCAAACAAGATGTTCAACTAAATTGTGCTGAAAGGTTTTTAATAATGTTTTTAAGATTAAGGTTAAGGTTTTAATTGAAAGCACATTATTCAAATAAAATACAACCTCATATTTTATTTTGGAAAAAAATGGAGAAGGAATATATGCAAATTATTATCATTTACAACATCAGATTACTGTTTGCCATTCGATCGAGGCGATGGCCTGTCGTTTGACTGATGCGTCCGAAGCTGGATTCGAATCCCAAAGTGGGTCGTGCTATTTCATTCTTTCTTCTGTGTCTGCTTCGATGAATTGTACTCAAATGTCAATCTTGTTCTTGGCGCAATGTATTCTCTGTTGCTAATATACCATTAAAAATTACACAAATGTGAGAGTGATACATGTGTGCGATGAAATAATCAAACAAATAGGCTCCTTAATATAAGAATAGAAACTGCAATAAAATTTTTTACAGAAATCAGAATTTTTCAAAAAAAAAGTAATATGATTTCAACATTCAATCAAGTGCAATATCGCAGAAAAATATAATTATTTTATTTTCTTAAAATAAAAAAAAGAAAATTAAAGTTTTGAATTCTTATTAAAAGATGAACATTCCTTGAGTCTCCGGTTTTAGGATAATGTTGAATTATTGTGATTAATACTTATGATTAATTAGTTATGATTATGTAGTTATTACATAGTTTGTTAAATTATTGATTGCTCCTCTTCAGGTGCTATCTGAAATTACATTCTCTAATGTTCATTTTCGTTTCAAAAAAAAAATTAGCTAAGCTGAATAGAAATAGAAAATTTATTCAGTGATAACGTCTCAAACCAAGACAATTCCAGGAAATAATTATGGAATTATTAATTAAATAAATAATTACATATTGTAATAAATTGCTAATTAAGTAATTGCATTATTTAAATAATTACATAATTAACAATGGCTGAGTTTAAGTGTTTACAATTTATTTTGTAATGTAATTTATGTAATACAGATATCGAAGAAAAAAATTAATTAAAATTTTTTTTTTAATGAATCACTTTTTCGTTATCTTGTTGATTGAATTTTAGATAATTTTAAATTTTAAAATGAATTAAGGAAATCTTGGAAAAAAGTGGGCAGGGATTGTGTTTTTTGTGTTCATTCTTCCGAAATTAATATACTTTACGTAAAAACAGATATCAAATCAGATTACTATCATTATATGAAATAATGATCAGCAATAATCAGTGATTAAAACTAATAGAAACCTTTATTTTCTTTTTCAGTTTTGTCATCTTTGATAGACGGAAATTTGGCAAAGGAGAAAAGAAGGAAAATGAAAATGGAATATATTTAATTTCTTTCATCAGCATTCCATTTATTGAGTAATATCTGTCCAGAACTTCAGAAAGATAGGACTATAGAAATGTGTCGTTTTCATTAACAGGATTAGAAACGCAGAGGATATTCAAAGTTACAACTTAGAATATCTGATACACAAGCGATTTCCCAATGAAAAATCCGTAGAACTTTTAATTAAAAACCTATTTCTCACTGTAGTGAGGCCACGTTTCTGCTATCTTGAACTTCGTGTTTGTTGCTTTAGTAATCGCCCACATTGCGTTGAACTCTTCCAAAAAAATAATAAGTAAATGAAAACTCAGACAACAGCTCTACAATGAAATTGACACAAACCAACACCTGATAAATTGCCTAATTCTGTAAAAAAAAAAGTTTAAGAAATCTAAATGAAAGTATTGTTCTCATCTCTGTATCTAGATTACTGTATTGCTAGCCATAGAAAGCTTTATATATAGTGAGAGAGCCTGTACAACATTTTCTTTTGTACAAAGAAAGCATATTGGAAACGTTAATTACCATTATTGTTATCTCTCTGCTTTGAAATCATTGATGCATTACAGCAATGCTGTATCTCTTTAGGTCAAGAATTATTCACACTTCAAAACGAAATGAATTGCTTCCAAATATGTATCCTAATTTTGGAAGATTATTCATGTTTCTAAAATCATGAAAAATGTTCTTTGACAATATAACAAACATCTTAATTTTTTTTTTTAATAAAAAGTTTTTGAAAGATTCGTTTGTCTTCAATTTTAATGTGTGATTCGTTCAATAAACATTCTTCCATTGCAAAATTATAATAAGTCATGGTTTTATCTTAAGTACTTCCTATGCTTATTCCACGTCCACTATTCCTCTGGAATTCCCATGCTTTATGTAGTCTTCGCTAATTTTTTTTTCGACTGTTAAATCTGATTCATCCAAATTCATCTTATATTAAACGTAATTTTTCATCTGTAAATGAAATCTTGAAACAGTTATATCTTGGAATGGTTTGCAATACTTTAATGTTATTTGAAAACCGTCAATTGAAACAACTGTAAAGCTATAAAGGGAGAAATCTGCGACGATTGCAAATTCAGAATACATTTATTTATATGTTATATAAAATCCAAAAAAAATACAAGATCACTTTAGTTGCGTGACATGCGACGATTGTGTTATCCTTAGTAACAGCAGTGGGGTGCAATGAGGAGAAGAGAATGTTTGATGATCGACAAATCTACATTTTCAACACAAATCGTTATGTTCAGGTGATTCCCTATACATGAAGAAAATATTGCAATGACATTATTAAAAAGGATAGTAAAAATAAGATATTTTATCCGTTTTTCCAGATAAATAAGTTCGTCTCTGTGATCGATACCTACGAAGCTATAATTCGAATAGGCTTTGAAATTACATGTTCTTTGTCGATCTCCGGGTATTGCCGAATTCCGATCTGATCTCAGAATGCTAAAATTTAGTAGTTCATCCTCGTAAGCGAATTAGTGATCGCTTATCCAAATTGCCAACGATTTTAACCACATACCGACGTCCTTAACAGATAGATCCATGCTATTAAATCTATTGTAAGATACATATAACGTCATTGTCAATAAGAAATCATTATGACTGCTGTCCAGACGAATAGCATATTAGATGACTGCTTCATCTGTTACTGCTGTTCCTATTTCTGTCACTATTTCTATGAAATAAAAGTAAATCTGAAGCCCACCCAGTGTTTGTTTTCATCCCATGTCGTCACAGTTCGATGTTATCAATCGTATCTTCTAGAATCTCAAACTGACTTTATCATATGAGTGCTCGCTGTCTCTTTGAGATTTCTATCCACCAGCCAACTACACTTCCGTGCAGCTAAATCGACTCACTCCTTCAGAGCGCACAAAAAGGCGTATATTTTTTAAATGGCTTAACCGATTTTCAAAAAACTTTTTTGTTTTGAAAGCCTAATGTTTTTACTTTACAATGACACCATTATCATTAAAATCTGTACAATATTTTGTTTTATAATGCATTTTGAATGAAAACGCAAGCAAAATGCATGCTTAGGAAAAAAGATTGGGGATACTTAAAATTAAATTACAACAAAAAATTCAAGCAAAACAAGGAAACTTTTATTAATCAATACTTGGTATTGCCTCCCCTTGCCTGTGCGACGGCTTGCACGCGGTTCCTCATAGACCCTATTAAGATTTTGACAAAGTCTTGGGGGATCCCATTTCACTCCTCCTCCAGCGCAATCTTGAGCTCGTTTTTATTAGACGGTGCCGGATTTCTGGCTTGGACCCTCCGTTTGAGCTCGTCCCACAAATGCTCAATCGGATTCATGTCGGGACTGAGGGTTGGCCACTCCATCGTCTCGAGACCAACCTCCTCCATGAATTGCCGAGTGGTTCGTGCTGAATGACACCGGGCATTGGCATGCACCAACATGAAGTCTTCCCCGATATATCCTGCGTAGGGCACAACATGATCCAGGAGAATGTCCTCAATGTATCGTCGAGCAGTCAGACCCCCCCCCTATAGCCTCCACCAGGTGTGAATACAAGATCTGTTTTTCCTTCAAGAGATATACCAGCCCACATCCTGCAGGAACCGCCGCCGTACGAGACTGTTTCAGCAAAACAGCACTGTGAAAATCACTCTCCTGGACGCCGGTAAACCCGGCCTCTCCTATCATTACCATGGAGACACATTCTGCTCTCATCAGTGAATAGGATGGACCGCCATTGCTCGATGCTCCAATTGACGTGTTCCCGAGCAAATTCGAGTCGTGCTGTGCGGTGACTTACGGTCAATTTTGGGCCTCTAGCGGGCCGTCTTGGAGTGAGGTTGGCTTCCTTCAAGCGTCTTCTGAGTGTCCACTGACTAACTGCTACTCCACGAACTTGTCTCAGCTCCTATTGCAGATCGACGCCCGTGAGATGGCGATTTCGCAGTGAAGTTGAAATGATAATGCGATCGTCCATCTCAGATGAGAATCGGCGCCGTCCAGTATGTGGTCTCCGAGTGAAGGTACCAGTTTCCTGAAACCTTCTGAATACTCTTGAGACAGCAGATTGGCTCAAGTTTAGTTGACGAGCGACTTCTCGTTGACTGTGACCTGCTTGCAACAAAGCAACAACTTGTGTGGCGTCGTCTGGTGTAGTATCCATGGGTTTGTGAAAACAATGAATTAAACTTGCAACGATGTGTACAGATGAACGTCTGATAAGCGACTGATAAGAAATATAGGTTCCACGTGGGATTTTATAGGGGATTTTATAACGGAGTTGGTGGTTTCCGTTCAGACTGCATTTTGCTACGCTTACGTTCAGATCACATTCATTTGGAAAATATTGTACAGATTTTAATGATAATGGTGTCATTGTAAAGTAAAAACATTAGGCTTTCAAAAAAAAAAGTTTTTTGAAAATCGGTTAAGCCATTTAAAAAATATACGCCTTTTTGTGCGCTCTGAAGGGGTGAGTCGATTTAGCTGCACGGAAGTGTAGTAATCAACCCCGCTCTCCAATCCTTTCTATAATTATGACAACTAGATGAGCAAAGTAACAGAATCGCCATTGATTTAAACGGCCAACAGTCAAGTCTCTATTCTTGTCTGTTAGGGGTCGTCCATTAATTATGCGAGGTCAAAAGGGGGAGGGTCCGGCAAAATCTCACCAAGGGGGAGGGGGGAGTCAACGAAAAATCTCTCGTCAACTTTTTCATTCAGAGAAGATACGTATTATAATAGATTACAACATTTTGTAATATTAACTTTTTGAAATCTCACGTGAGGGGGGGGGGTTCCCACAACATCTCACCAAATCTCACCAAGGGGGAGGGGGGTCCACCTCACTTAATTAATGAATGGCCCCTTAGTGGCCCACCGCAGGTCTGTTAAATAGCGGCGTTTAAAATTGGATCATAATGAGTTTCCCACTACTTCCACCATAACACGATAACAACAAATTTCCCCCAAACAGATTATCAGTGTAAATGGAAAACGTCTAAACATCTTGGGGATGATCATCGCCCACAAAGGGTGGAAAACACAGCTATCCCATTCCATTTAGAATGAACATTCGGTATTATATTAACATGGGATTTCTCCAGTAATAGCAGTGGCGTTGATTCTGATGCTCATACAATTTTGGAGATAGAAATGAAAAGCTCCTATCTTCTTGTATCTTTTCTGCTCGACATTATGGTCATCGTATCCCCTGGCATCAACTTATTTAACGTTCTATGAAATAACCAGAATTACAATGATCGTCAACCCTATCTCTCGATTCGCCTTTAAGAAAGTTCTGCAATGCAGGGAAAATTATAACCATCGCACATAGTGATGGCGGTATTAACTGTACAATGTTTCTGAAGATGTATTAGATCCATCACTAAGTAATAGTATGTTAATTACATCGAGTAATCGTAAGAAGAGACTTAGTTGATTATTCGAGCTGCAACTGGTTCAAAAAAGTATTCCGGCGAAAATGAAGAGTTTCCGGGGATTAACTCACAGAATGAAGATATAATGAAGGTTCGTAGGTGAGAGCTACGTCGGCATTTTTATTCCTATATATTCTGTTGCTTTTCTTATTTAGACCTGTTTGCGATTCCTGAACTGGGACAAGAAAGTTTCACGTTCATTATGTGGATTAAAATTCTTGAAACTTTTCATTTGCAATAGATGCACCTATAGTAACATCAAGAAAAACCAATTATTTTATCGTTCATTAAGGTTCATATATGACTTGGTACATTTATGTCCCCTGTTCGTCTTTACTTGGTATGGCTACACTCACCATACATTCCTCATTCTTATGGAGTTTCTGAGCTTTGTGACATGGGGTGGACCTATTCACAAAGTTTAGGAACTCAATCATCAAAAATGCATATTTTGAATCTATTACCCCTGTGTCTACAAATAAATTCAAATCATCCGAGGACTCAAAGGATCATTGACTCTTAAAAAAACAGTCTTTGCTCCACTATTAGTGATTTCATGATGAATGGAAAACATCTTAATAGGAAAACAGGCTAAAATATCATTAATTTAGGTCTTATTATTTGATACGAAATAATATTTTATTAATTGCTCCATGAATACAACAGAAAGAAAGAGAACACATTTAACTCGCCAACGATATGCATGTTCAGAACTTAACTCTCAACTTCAAATAATTCCTTTATTTTAATTAAGAATTTTAATAACCAATACTTTTTTATTCTAAAAAAAAGTTGTATTGATATCAGTGAAATAGTTTTAAAAAAAAAAGTTTGATTTTTTTTTGTATCGAAATAACATTAAATTCAATAGAATGACCTCATGAGATAATTTTTTTATATAAAAATAATTTGTAATTTCCCAATTTCCAAAATTTCACAACAAACTTATCAAGTAATGATTATACCTTCAATGTTTGTTTATAGGTTACAATTAAATAGAAAATCAACAGAGACTTTTGAAGATTAGGATTTGGCTCACTTGGTAGGGATCTGGCAATCGTCGAAAGAAACATTTTTCAAAGGTAATTTCATTAATTTTAATATTCGTTTAGAAATGGGCAATTTTTAAGTTTAAGATATGAACTAATAAATGTTTGTAAATGTGTTATTTTTCTGAAGATTCAGACTCATTTCATTATTGATTGAGCATGCTAACTCTATCTTTTCCACTTTCTCTTATTCTCCGTCTTCTTCTCTGTTTCTATATTTATGTATACAACATGGTAAAATGGTTGGGCTGATTTCCTTAAAAATTCGATACTTACCTTAATTAATACAAATTTGATACGGACATTATTTAATACTAATTTGATTCGTAGCTTATTTAACACAAATTTGATACGGACATTATTTAATACTAATTTGATTCGTAGATTATTTAATACTAATTTGAATCGTAGCTTGTTTTATATAAATTTCATACAGACATTATTTAATACTAATTTGATTCGTAGCTTATATAATACAAATTTGATACGGACATTATTTAATACTAATTTGATTCGTAGATTATTTAATACTAATTTGAATCGTAGCTTGTTTTATACAAATTTGATACGGACATTATTTAATACTAATTTGATTCGTAGCTTATT
>JAFIDM010041213.1:0-58591 GCA_023159025.1 Thereuonema tuberculata
GACACATGAAAACAGCATGTGAGACGTAGGTATCAGTATGGTAGTTTTTATATTCATATTGACTCAATCGTCTGTGACGAGTCTGTAAATGGCATGTTTCACATTTGCATAGTTTTGGAAGTATCTGTGGCTGATCATCAGTTTGATTTGGTTGTTCATGGGGAGCGTATCTCTTCAATTTGTGTTTGAGGTGTGCTGGCATCCCAATAGACTTCTGACTGCGTTGAGCAAGTTGACCAAACACAAGAGTTGTGAGAGAGTTTTGTTTTAGATAATTACGAAATATTATATAATATGACATTATTAACGATACAATGTGATACAGTATTAAAAATAACTGGGAAATTTTGAAAAATTCTTATATGTCAAACTGCAAATCCTCTTCGTTAATTTATTTTTGTTATTTTTTTTAATTTTTTTTAATTTTTTTACTTTTTTTTTATTTGTTATTTTTAATTATTCCTAAAAAGAATTTCTTCAGCTTAAAATTTTTTTAAATACTTCATTTATAAAATTCATTTTATATTATAAAATGAAAAAAATAACTTCTAAAAATAAAAACAAATATAACAAATATAACAGGAAAACAAATACAATTTACATTCATTGATTGGTATTAAAAAATTATAAATTATTTTTTTAATGAAAATTAGAATCATAAATGAAACAAAGCAATTTAAAAGTTTTTTTAATGACTTTTAATTCATTGATACCTTTTAATGAAATCTCACTTTTGATTCAGATGAATTAAATTTTTAAGTTTAATTTTTCATTTATTGTATTAAATTCTTACTTCTTTTATGGTTTTCTTTTAAATTCACAATTATTGCTTGAACTAATAGATTTCTCTTTAATAATTTTAATTTCAAAATTAAAAAACATAAACTAGCTTTGAATTGAACTAGAATTGAAAAAGTTTAAGAAACGATGGTGATTCCAGTTTCTATATACCGAGGAACATGGTTTTCTTGGTTCCAAATGATGGTTCATAAAATGATATAAAACTGTAATAGTAATAATAAGAAGAAAAATCATAATAGGAAATGTGATCGAAAAACATGATTTATTATTTACTAGTAAAACAAATAAACAGCGAAGATATAACTCGTTCCAAGAATAATTACATCGATAATGTGACCTCTAGATCACCTGATCAGGATAGACCAGTGGTGCATATTTGCTGTAGCCAGGTAGTGTCAAATTTAAAATTATATTTGAGTCTTTCAAATTGATACAAACAGATATCAACATTGAAAAATGTCGCAACTTGCAAAAGGCACTGTCTCTGAATTTAGTATTGGAATGTTGGTATGAAACACAATTAGCTCATTATTTGATAATTGGAAGTTTATGTTAATTAGACTTATTAATAATTATTATAAAGGACATTTTCAAATCATTAATTACGAAAACATTTGTGTAACATACATGTTTTAATATTTATTATTATTGAAAATGACATTATGAAATCATTAATTAATCTAAGAGTGGGTATCCATCAGAACTTTTAAAAAAATGTTATCCCTTTGACTTCCTAAGATTCCGAATCTCTGGTATAGAGTAATTGAACTCTTGATCAAAGGACAAGACAAACGTTGCCTGAGTAGTAAAATGAAAATGGATTGAAAAACGAATTTTCAGAGAGAGATTAGTAAGATTAATTTTAAATCGCGGGGTTGGCGATGTCGCTCAGACACTGACCTCTCACCTCTGAGTACTGAGGTTCGGTTCTCATGAGGGTTTCGTTGATGGTGGCGATTCGCGCTGGGCAGTTTTTCCCTGGGTTCTCCCATTTCCCCTGCAATTCAAACACCATCCTTTCTCACTCTTTCACTCCCTCTGTCCTTCTTACGTGGGATAGCACAATAGATCTTTCAGGCCACGGTCCTCGACTGTCAAGCCACCCACGCTCCCCACATTAAATTACATTATATTAAAAGATTAATTTTAAAGAAGAAAGACTAATTTAATCCTTCAAATGACAAATTGTTTATCAACTCCTACCCTTTTTATAAAAAAAAAATGAAGGATATTTTGCGCGAGTTTTACGACGTATTGGAATATTTAGCCAGTCTTCCAGTAATTCAGGAGGATTTAAAAACAGAAGTATTGAAAGTTTAATTTTATCCAAATGTTTATCCTGTTTCCAATAGTGAACAGTGTCATTTGAGAAAAAGAAAAACCATAAGAAGCTTTTTTTTGATGAATGAACAGTCCATTCTTTCAAACGAAAGCAACTCCGGTCATTTTCGTAAGAAATTATTTCAAAAACTAAATAAAAATAACAAATTTCATAATTAAAACTTTCGTCGATAAATTTTTGGATATCAGTGAATTAAGAGAGATTAAATTGAAAAAGTGTCTCAAGACATATTCAGTAAAAGTTAATTAGTTATTTATTCACTTGATGGAGTTCAGGGAGTTAGTAAGTTTGGTTGAAGAAACAAAACGAAATAATAAAAGAAAAGTAAAACGAATACAATGAAATACTGCCCCGCCAAATAACACATTATGAACAGAGATTCCGCACAGTACCGGAAGCGAAAAATATGGCAGCAATATTTCAATAAGTAGTTGATATTTTTTATTTTTGTTTTGTAATCTAACTTAATTTTATAATCTTTTAATGAAGTCAATAGAAAAACTTTCAAATTGCATTGTAATTATTACTGTTCTGAAAACTTATTTAATACTTATTAGTTTCACAAATAATGAGGATAAATAGATGTCTTTCAGAATATCTGCCACATTTATTTGTCTATATGCTGACTGAAATTTTTGAATTTTCCTGGGCGATCTCATTTTTGTAGGCTTCAGATGCGAGATAACCACTACAGTCTGTTGTCAAAGAAATTTGTGGATAAGTTGATGTGGATTTCATTGGAATTATTCTTGAAGCTTAGAGGTATTGTTGTTGAGATTACGATATCTTAGAATAAATATCCTTTAAAAATTAACTGAAGTTGATTAGATCTTGGATGTCAAAAGTACACAATATTATTAAAAGGGATTTATTTGGTATCAAAATAAAAATAAACACAAAAAAAATACATCTTTTTTTCTTTATTAAAATTTTCTTTTTTCAAGCACTTAATTATTGCAATTAAAAGTCAGGTCTTTAAGTTTCTAAATTAAAAATTCGAAAGTCGGTATTTATTCGTATTTTTTTTATTCATATACTGACTGCTCTCTTTGTAGTAATTGGAAAATATCAATTGATTTTGAAAAACTAAACACGTATCTCATTTTCTAAAAATAACTTAACAAATTTCATCCTGCTTAATTTTTACTCCCTGCGAACATTATTGTTTCTATTTTGATTGTCCCTCACGGGAAGTAAAAATCATTTGTCCCCATTTCGATATTTCTTTAATTTCATTTGTTTCATGTGATCTGCAACCAACAGCTTGTAGTAAATATTTCGCCCTGAAAGAAAAGTTAATAAAAAACAAGGAAGGGATAGTGATTAGTAAACCAATGAAAGTGCTTCGCAACGCTTTCTGAGACACCTTAACTTTAGAATAGACTGCGTCAGGGTGGTCTACAAATTGCTCACGCGAGTCTCTTTGCGACCTCATGCTATCTTACCCACTCCTATTTATATAGAATAATCGTCTTTCTTAACTCATATCTTGTTAATACACTGAATTCCTAATAATGATTTTTAAAAAAAGAGCTTAATTGGAGAAACTGTGAAAAGATTTAAAATGGGGAGAAAAAAATTAGAAAAAAAAAATGCCCATGAGTGTATTTAATTTTTTTTTTATACAAATCCTAACCAATAGTTAATTTCATAATTCTTCCTCTTTTAATCTTTTCTTTTATCTTTTTCTTTTGAATTTCTGCATATTTTAAAAATTTACCATTATCTAAATAATTTTGTATGTGAGCATTACGGACAAAGGAATATAAGAACCTAGTAATATAATAATAAAAGATTCAATAGCTTCTCACCCCTGTTTATTTTTTCATTTATCTAATATCAACAATTCCTCAAATTTTCCAATATCACCCACTTCATACATGTGATTAGCTATATAGGATCCAGTTTTTATACAACTACGGTGCTGTCCAAAAGTCTCTCCAAAATTCAAATACCGGTACATAGTTTTGTAAAAAATAGAGAAGGATTTTATAATAATTTAAAATCATTAAAGCTTGAGGATAATAGTTCTCTGTTTTCTATAGATGGCAAGGATCTTTTTTACATCTGTTACTTATGAATTACTTGAAAAAGTTTTGGATTTTCATTTTGGTAATCATGATTCGAAGAAAAACCAATTTTAATTTGTTTAATCAAATTTTTATTTGAGAATTAATTTTTATTGCTAATGCCTTAAATGTGCAACAATATGTTGGAGAATTTATGGGGCTTCCATCATCTATGATTTTAACAGAAATTTCACTGCAGTTTTTTTTTTTGCGATGCAATTTTTAGAACATTCATTTTTTTAATGAATATACACTGAATATACAGTTAAATTTGTATTCTTCACTATTTTAAAACCTTACATTATATTTACAACCCAGAACCAAAAAAGGAGAAAAATGGATTCGTCTGGGCAGCTTTCCCTTTACAATCTATCATATATTAACAGATAAGTATGATTTTTTTCAGAGAACTGATAGAAAAGTGAGTTATAGTTTGGATAACAAATTAACGTATCCGATTGATCATAAAAAACCGGAAGATAATATGATTAATAAAAGAGGATGTATATACTTGGTTCTTTGGTATCAAAATGAATGTTTTTATAAAGGAAATAGTGGCCAAACTTTGATAAAACGTTTTGGACAGCACCCTAGTTGTATAAAAACTGGAAATTTAAATGGATCCTATATAGCTAATCACTTGTATGAAGTGGGTGATATTGGAAAATTTGAGGAATATTTGATTAGATAAATTAAAAAATAAACAGGGGAGTGAAGCTATTGATCAATTTTTATTAAATTACTGGGTTCTTATAATTCCTTTGTCCTTGATGCTCACATACCATATTATTTAAACAATGGTAAATTTCTAAAATATGCAGAAATTCAAAAGAAAATGAGAAAAGAAAAGATTATAAGAGGAAGAATTTTGGAATGAACTATTGGTTAAGATTTGTATTAGAAAATTTTTTTTTTTCTTTCTTTGAAGTTCTGTAGATATCAATTGCGAATTTTGAATTCTCTTCAAGCCACCAACTGAAAAATTTAAATATCTTATTTTATTGTTAAATTGTAAAATTCTGCATATATATAACCAGAACCTTTTAGAAATAATTCTGCATAGAGATGAATCTCCAGTAGATTCGAAAGTCTCCAAATTGTAAATTTGAACTTTTTATTGTTGTTACAAATTTTAGTATATTGTTATGTAATTTTTAGCTTCGAAATTTTGTAACCAAATACATTGTGTCTGTGGCGCAATTGTAGATCTTCTCTTGTGTACATAATAATTGTTACTTTTATATATTATTTATTAACATATTTATTAGCAGATATACACTTTATAAACGAAAACAATATATAATAAACTTAAACAAAGCCGTTCCGTCATGGTCGAGCGGTCTAGACGGCGGCTGCCGTGTGATCGTTGTGTCGGAACCTGGGTTCGAATCCCGGCGTGGGCATGGCTGTTTCTTTCTCCTTCTGTGGTTCGTCCGTTCCTTTCCTGGAACTTACTATCTCAGGGTTATTCTGGACGAGATGTGAATCTCGTCCCCCCTGCTTGAATTTCCTAGCCTCACCCTGACGTTGTCAGGTAGGGTTAGCACGTGGTTCATAGTTGGCCAAAGTCAATGAAAGAAGAAACTTGAACAAAAACATCGGATACAGAAATACTTACTGTTCTTCGTCAGCTCTTCAGTATTGAAATATGAATTCACTTCAAACTTTCAATATCACTTGACAATTCTTCATATTGAATTATCGGGTAGCTAACATTTCACAAACAGTTCTTTAAATAATGTTCATATTTTGGAATTAAAGTCCGATAAGAAATTTTGAATTCGAATTTGAATTTATTCTCTTAAAATCACAAAAATATTTAGTATATTTACAATAATGTCAATATTCTCTCTTCCCCCTTTTCCTTATTATACAAATCTATCCAAAAGACATACTGTAAAATACTAAACGTAAAAAAAAGATATACAAAATATTCTAAATAATTAAACCCCTATGCGGGCTTCTGCCTTGACAGAGGGGGGGGGTTAGGAACTCCCCTTTTTTTTCTTTTTTTTTTAAACATAATTACTATTTACACCTCTGTATTTTTTAAAATATCAGACCACTTCTCCATTACATTATTAATAAATATATATAAATTTACGTTGCATTTCCCTTCATATAACAGCTTTACCATTTTTTCTTTTTCTGCAAGTTCCTTTCTGATTTTTACCCATTTATCTCTTTCTATTGTAAAACTTTCACAATTAAAAAAAATATGTTTCAAAGTTAAGTCTCCTTTGTAAAATTTACAATTATTTTCTTCTTTTTTGTTATACACATTTAAATTATTAAAATTTCCAAATCTTTATTTCAATATAACTTTTTTTGCCCACCATTTATCTGCTCCAATTAAGTAGTAGTTCATAATGTTATTCGAATCAATATCTTTATACCAAATATTATAACTGGAAGCTACAATTTTTTGCCTCAATTCTTCCCACTCGTTATCTTCCATTCTTTGTTTTATTTTTTTGACAAGGACCAATATTATTACCTCCAGTTAATTTTTTCTTTCTGGGACACCCTATAGAAGTAAAAATAAT
This sequence comes from Thereuonema tuberculata, assembly GCA_023159025.1. Taxonomy (NCBI): domain Eukaryota; kingdom Metazoa; phylum Arthropoda; class Chilopoda; order Scutigeromorpha; family Scutigeridae; genus Thereuonema; species Thereuonema tuberculata. The sequence goes on from JAFIDM010041213.1 coordinate 6,759, forward strand.
TTCTTAATTTATTACTTTTATAGGGAATGAATATTAATATGTTACGACTTTGAAAACCGAATTCTAAGTTGTATTAATCACAATTTAGATCTTGTTAGATTTCAAATAAATTTCGAAATTCTCTCAAAATTTCCACGTATTTAATTTCCCAAAACCATTTGATTACACTAATTTCTCACTACATCTTTAAATGACTCAGCAGTGTTTAAAAATTACATAATGTCAAAAACACGGTGTTATTACGCGCGCAACAGGTTTTTCCAGAAATAACTCAAAGGTTTACTCTAGAATATTATATAGAGGAATATAACTTCAAAAACACATGTGCTTGGTCTAAAGCCTAAAAGATTTTGAAAATAAATGTGTATTTCCTATCAATTCTTTCGTTTTCAATTTTGTGAGAATGAATCACTCGTACAGATTTCCTTATTACTTAGAAATGATAAGTCAAATTAAAAAAGTAATTAAATAGAAATTAAAACTTTTTGTTTAAGAATTGTTATATTTCTCGCTTCGTTCATTCATAAAAATCTATATAAATATTTAGTTTATTCATTTATTTAATTACTTAATGTGTGATGTGATGCCGGTACGCACCGAAGTGCGAGCTTCGTATCCGAAGCATCCGTGTTCCAGGGAGCGCTAGTATTCCCAAGATGGCGAACCCCTAGCAGACTCCCGAGAATTTCAAGGGAAAGATACTGGGTTGGTTTCCCGTGGCCTTCCCCAGGACGCCATTAAAGAATGACGTCAGACCGAAGAGAAAGTGAAGAAGAGGCTGGACAACACAGGAAAGGGAATTGAACAGCCATGCCACCGCCGGGATTTGAACCCAGGTACTGGCGCACTGGCCGCCACGGCACACCGCCGCCGAGACCGCACGGCCACGCCAGCACGGCAATTACCTAATACTCCAGTCAAATTGTGCTGAAAATGACTTCTCGCGGGAAAGTTTTGGGGAAGTTTTGATCTTTCCATCCATATGTTTTTTGGGATATTGAATCCGAATCTGAGGTTTGCGAACAAAATTTCGTGACGCAACATTAAAAAAAATGCTGTAAAATATAAAAAATCTCGTTATTTTATGGTTTTTTCCATAGAACTCGAAAACTATCAAAATTTCCTAAATAACCTCCTCCATTGAAAATGAAAGTACATAATATTTCCTACAAATTTCACCCTATACGTTTTTTTCTCCAATGAACAGTTCGGGCTCAAGCGCTAGTTGAAAATTGGCGTTGTTTGTCTCTCTCCGCAACAACGTTGTCCACTCAATTAGTGAATTCCTCCCATTTCTTTGCACATGCCTTCCTACGATCGTATATGTAAAGGTAGAGGTCATTTTTTCAGAAATTATATAATGTTCAAGTTTAACATTTATTTCTGGTGTAGTGGAAGATGCTAAATAATATACTTTACAGTAGAAAAAGTTTGAAGAAGAAATATGGGATGTTTATTTATTATTTAATTACAGCCGAAATTATATATCAGGAAAAACAGTTATTAATAAAGGAAGACTTGAAAAGAAGGTCTCTTCAAGAAAATATAAAATGTAATGGCGACTTTGAATTTAAATCATCTGAAACAGTAAATTACAAAGGAAATATCGAGTTGTCTTAAATAAAAATGTGGTTTAGATTAAAGGACATTCATTTACTGAACTGTGAGCAATTTTCCACTGGTAAAATTATAAAATAATGCTTTCAAGGAAAATCATCTTACAATGGAAACAATCAGGATGTGACCATTGCAAGTATTAATGACCGAGCAACTAGCAGAAACAATGATATCATGCGCCGGTTTTGTTGACGCATGAGCTTCAGCAGAAGAGCTTAAGACATGAAAGAGAAAGGATGGAACATCAAAATGGCGAACGTAATATGATGTACAAATCTCTAATAGGATTACAGGGATAAGTCAAATCGAATGCATATATCTAGTGAACACAATAATACTATGATTAATGATAAAAAGGTTTCGAATAAATATTAATCATATTGTATACTTTATTTCAGTGAAATAGTAAGGGTTCTATGCGATTCGACAAATAGAGATTCGAACGACGCCATGTTGACGAATATTATATGATGCTCCAAAGATTACCCAAAGTACAGGGATTCAATGTGTTTCGCTAAGTGAAGTTTTAGAAACATCTATTTGAAGAAAACAAGTAAGTGCTGATTTATATAATGTAACTGTAGGTTTGAATTGGGAAATGCTTACCTGAACTTTTTCTGAACGAATGTCAAACATAAGACAATTCTAAGAGCAGTCAATATAATCGTGAATAATCCAAAGAAGAAAAACAAAAGAACAACGCAACAATTACTGTGAAATAAAAGACGCGATACACTTGATGCTATGAAGTATCGATTGCTGGACAATGAACTTGTGTGCTGATATAGTTGTGTTGTCGAGGATGTTTTTTGGCAATGAAGATGGAAGGAATTGTAGAATACGATGATCAACGAGGATGTATTCGTAAATGTCTTTGCTAAAGGATGATAAGGATTATCCAAGATAAATATTCTTGGTTCCTGCAATAAGTGGTACATAATCACGAAGGATACGTACCGGAAAGCGGATTTGAAGTTCGATTAAACCAGAAGGATTAGAAGATATAATCTGGTTCGCAAGCTCATCTACAAACGGATTCGAAAGTCAGTGAATTCGAAGATATCGTCAACCATCCACTGAAGACAACTGGATATTGAACGATCAGACGGAAGATGATTGAACTTCAACAGATTGTAAGTAATCTTTGATTTATCTTACACGGACGGGGCCATAACACACGAATACTGTTATCATCACTTTTCCTTCAAGAACGTCAGATTAACAGACACCAGTAAAGGTTAGAAAGTTAAAGATTCAAGACATTAATACAAGTGTAGATAAAGTTTATACAAAGAGACTTTTTTGTTATCTGATTTAAGAAGAGTATTACAGAAGCCTATAATTAGATAACGTAGAACACTTTGTATTATGAGGCGTAGTTTCATGCAAGTGAATTAGGATTGACATTGTTTATGTAAAGAAACTTTTAATAGAATATACATAGATTTAGTTCAATGACTCGCCTTTGTCTTTTCTTTCTGCAAGTTAGCTACACATGGGAATTATTTTAGTGGGTTGTAACGAACACTATCTGCTGGAGTTAAGGTTAAAGAAATAACACCTCCATTACTTGTAATTATCGTTACATAAGTCAAAATATTACAGTAACACAGGACACTTTATTCACTACACAAACAACGAAGTTAACGTTAATGTCAATTAGAAGATTTATAAAGATAACGATAACAAGTAATGAAAAGACAAGTTGTTAGTTCAGTGTTTAATGAGTCTCGCGATCCAAGTGAATAACTTAATGTTTACGATGTGCATCAATATGCATAAGGTGATGTCAGAAAGCCATTATTTAAAGGAACTGTGTTTAAAGGAAACAAATTGATAATATATAATCTAATTTGTAAACAAAGTAAACCAATCTCTAGGAAGAGATATATTTGTAATCAACAGATACTATTTATTTTATAGAATTAAAAACAAGATTAATTCTAATTTTTTGTTTGCTTTCATTAATCTATTGCTATTCTTTTATCAACTGTGCTTCAATGTTTAGGGTAGGAATATAAATAAATATATTAAAAAAAGTATACATCCACCCACAAAAAATAATAAGCTTGTTGTCAAAAAAATATTCTTCAGAAAAGTCAAGTATTGAATATGAATCAAAATTATTCGTTTAATCCATTTGGAGAAAATTAAAAGAAGAAATTATTTAAAATGATAAAATTTTTTAATATGGTTCAATCTGTCTTTAATAAAGAAATATACTAAGGAAAGAGATTAATATTAAGAGATAGAATCTCTTACTCAATCATTATCATCTACAACTCGTAATTATACCATTCATCCTTAACATTTAAAGAAAAATTATTGTACCCAATTTACTCCCAAGATTAAATTTCCTCAAAAAGAAGTACATAATTTAAATGGTATATTTTATCTTTTGAATATATAGAATATAAAATAATAAAAATAATAACAAACGCTAACTATCCAATTAAATTTGGTATTTATCTAGATTTATTTTATTTATTATTTTTCTTTTGAATTTTGTAATTTTATTAGCAGAAAGCAATTTTAAATAATAGTTAATAAATCGAGGATTGTCATTTTTTTTACAGCTTTATTTTTCATGAAATTATTTGAGAGTTATATTTTTTCTATAATTTAATAATAAATTTCACATTTTATAGATACACAGATATTTTCTTCTTTTATAAATTTATTTTTATCTAATGTCAATTCAAACTTCAGAAGTAATTATCTATCATGACGAAAAGTTATATAAAATTTGAGAAATACGACGAACTATTTAATGAAATAAATTCGTAATTGTAGAGAATTTAATTAATATTTAATGTTAACTATCACTATCTAATGTACAGGATATACTTGTCTCCTTTAGTGTTTTAGCAGAGATGAGTTTAATGTACGTGATTGAGTTGAATAACGTTACTGAGTGGATTAGTTTAAATAAAATACTTTATAAAACAAAACTCTTATTTTACAAAATTTCATTAACAATAATGTTAGCCCATATCATTCACTTTCAAAGTTCTAAAGTTCACTATTGCTTTTCTTCATATTTACTTTAACACTTCTAAATACTTTCTTTTAATATATTCAATAATTTCCTAAAGTTAATCTTGAAAGTTCCTTAATGTCTACTTTTCACTTGTATTAATGTATCTATATGTTCGTTTCACTATAGGAACATATCTGGCCTTTTATCTAGTACTAATAATCAAGCTAACACATATACTTTCATTTCTATTAATTCTATGTGTCATATAATCTCATAACTTCGATATATATTCTTGTTCATACTACTCATAGCTTCTATGACACTGCACTAATACAATACATTATTTACAAAGGTCCAAATTCTTGAACTCTAATAAACTTTCATTACTTGTAAATTAATACTTCCACTTGACCTTCTTGTGTTAAATGGATTTCTATCATTTCACATTTAATAGTCTATAATTCTGTAACTGTTGAATTTAATCTTTCTTGATCAACCTAACAGTTCTATTTCTTTAACTTTGTTTGTCTTTGTCTTCTATTAAAATAATTATCTCTATGTGAAATTATCTTTAAATGTATCCTAACATTTAAAGTATTCTTCAAAATGTTTGCTTGAAACCTGTTTACTTTAATCTTTATCTTTCTTAGCTATTCTATACTTGTGTTCCAAATTGCTAATCCGCCATGTTGGAATTTCCCGATCTGTCGCTCTTCGTTATCGTCATTAAATGGTTCCGCTATGTAAATAATGAATGTTCTAACTTACTTTATTTTCAGTTGATCGGATCCATTAATTCCTCTAATGTTTACTGCGATGTTCCAACTTACAACTACATCTGACGGTCCTATACTGCGGTAACGTGTAACCCTTGGCAATAATCCTGTTCGATTCCATGAACACTTGCAATTATTTGCATTGCTTCAAATTGCTAGGAATTATTAATATTTACAGTTAGTTTCTACGAATATATTTTCTTTTACTTCTACTATTGAACACATAGCTAAGAGCTAATTTCGTTCTGTTTAAGAACTTTACTAATAACTTCAATTTCACGAAACCTTAAAATTTACTCCACTCCGTGGCTGAATAAACTTCGTTATTACTGTTGTCATAGATACTAAAGTGATTAACCACGATTGTTGTTCAATCCCGCAGATATCACTCCTTTCTCATTTAATTGGCTATTAATTACTTTTACTCCAAAATTACTTTTCAAAGCATTTTAATATTACTTTTAAATTATTTTAAATTATAAAATAATTTCTTACAGTAATTAATTCGACATACCAGTTAAAATCTTTTACACAGATTTTACGGATATACGTAGGGAATAAATTCACAGAAGGGTTTGGTATTTTCTTTTGTTTTTTTTCCTTTTTTTTCCGATTCTGCACCTAAGATTTTGGTAATTTAATTAAGTGAAACTATATCTTAATCCTATGTATTTCCGTAAAATATTTGAAAAAATGACCTGAACCTTTACATATACGATCTTAATCAGATTTGTACAGAGAACTGGGAGGAATTCACTAATTGAATGGACAACGTTTTTGCGGAGAGAGACAAAGTACGCCGATTTTCAACTAGCGCATGAGCCCGAACGGTTTGTTGGAGAAAAAAACTTAAATAGTAAAATTTGTAGGAAATTTTATGTACTTTCATTTTGAATAAAGAGGTTGTTTACGAAAAGTTGATAGTTTTCGATGGTATCAAAAATAGAATCATATACCTGACCAAGCAATTAAACAATTTATAAACATGAAAGAAATTACAACGTTTCACTGCCGAGAAACAGCCTTCTCAAGTGAGGGGACATAAAATTGTAAGGTCAATTTGCAACGAATACGAAGAATAACTGCGCATGCGGGTGATGTAATCCGAGCACAACAGGAATCCCTCTGTTGGCGAATTTCCGCAACCAGGCTGTCCTCAACTGAAACACTAAAACTAAAAAATTACATTGTAAGCAATTTTTGTAATATTAAGACAAAGCTTTCTGCTAAAACATAACCAAATAAAAGTTAGTAATAAATTAAAAAAAAAAGGGATTCACTTAAAGTTGAACTTATCACTGTTTAATGATCTTATGTTATATAAACAAGTAATTATTACAGGCAAATGTTTTATAAAATGTTTTTATTACCATTGTTTATTTTGTTTATCTTTGGATTTCTTTCTATCTTTGTTTTTTTAAAAAAATTTCAATTTTAACTTCATAATGTATCATTACTTTTATTTGGTCATGTTTTAGCAGAAAGCTTTGTCTTAATATTACAAAAATTGCTTACAATGTAATTTTTTAGTTTTAGTGTTTCAGTTGAGGACAGCCTGGTTGTGGAAATTCGCCGACAGAGGGATTCCTGATGTGCTCGGATGACATCGCCCGCAGGCGCAGTTATTCTGCGTATTCGTTGCAAGAAATTTCTGTATAAATTGACCTTACAATTTTATGTTCTCTCACTTGAGAAGGCTGTTTCTCGGCAGTGAAACGTTGTAATTTCTTTCATGTTTATAAATTGTTTAAAGTGCTTAATCAGGTGTATAGCTCTATTTTTGATACCAATGTTATGTGGCGCACGTAAACCCTTCTTGTTGATAGTTTTCGAGTTCTAAGGAAAAAACCCGAAAATAACGAGATTTTTTTACCTTTCTTTGCATTTTTTTTAATGTTGCGTCACGAAATTTTGTTCGCGAACCTCAGATTCGGATTCAGCACCCCAAAAAACATATGGAATGGAAAAATCAAAAACCATCTCAAAACTTTCCTGTTAAAAATACAAATTGACTCGACTGTAAGTTGATATAAAAGCCTCTGCAAATTGTCTTGATAAATTCAAATTTATCTTACAAATTTTCTTGTGATTTTTAAAAAAAAATAGTATTTTTTTGTGTGTAAATAATAAAATAAACAATTATTATCAGTTGTATTTGCCTTAATAACGAATTTATTCCCATGAAGATAAATGAACTTCTCACTAGTAGCTCGAGTTTGTAGAATTACAATAATTCGCTGGAAGTCGAATGGGCCGTGGTGACTTGCCCTTGACGAGTTGTACCTGACCCGTATCAATAGATGCACTTCTCTACTTGTTACAGCTTGATGCTTGTCTTGGTATTTTGTTTCCATTAATTCCCAACCAATATCATTTGAATATTTGTATTTCCATAATCAAGTGAATGAAACTTCTAAAGTCAAGATTTTTGGACAATTTTCAAAACGAAACAATAGAATTAGCTATTTTCATAAATTGAAATTTTGGATAACTTATTAAAATATTATTTAAATTTACACCTAAACATTCTTAACAATAAGTTGAGAAATGCTATTTAAAGTATATGTATTGTCAATTTATTACTTATTAGAATTTTGTTTTCTCCTTTGTTTTTGTCTCTCACTTTAATTATGCTGAAAAATGAATTTTAGAACACTAATGATAAGTCAGATATTAAAAGAAAAGACCAACTTCGAAATTATTTTTAAAATACACAAATTGCAATGAAATAACAGCGGATAACTGAGGCAATCAGGAAATAAATTTTTTGCCTTCAAATTCTTTAAGACGAATAGACGATTCTGGAGACCACATGTGTTTTTAAAAATTCCCTGAAGTCGTTTCAGCCAAAGTTGCTGGGATAGTAATCCTATTACAAAACCAATTCAAAAATTTTTTAATTGATCACTTTTGAATAATTCAAAATATTCATCGGTGAAAAGTTAAAAATAACTGAAAAAGTACGCAAATTATATCAAATGATTATAAATTATTTTGATAATATCTAGTAATGAGCGATAATTAAGAGGATGCGATATCAGTGATTTTAAAATGTGATTGCGATCATTGACTTCAACCATGTTACACTAAAGAACATCCCGTTCGGAATCTTCAGGGAAATAGCTTTTGTATTTTGCGCAAAATAAAATAGGTCCAACTTGCCAGCTTAACAAAGTATTATCAGAAGCGAAAAAAAAACATTCAAAATATGAAATTTCATTTTTCTAAACGAATTCAAGAAAAATGTGCCTTTTCGTTAGTCAATAATGTTTGTATTTATTCTCCGACAAAAAAAATACATTAAAATCAAAACAAAAAGATGGCGACTAAAAGTAGTTTTCTCTCGTACACTAAGCATCAGTTGTACAAGCTCCTTAAAACATTGTGATATTTGATTGGTAGTATTCATTATTTCTAACTATTTTCATTGAAAATAAATGTAATCATAGATTCAAAAAAAGATTAGTGATCCAACCAAGCCTAAAAGGAAAGCAGTGAAAACGACAATTCAACTGAAAAAAGAACTCATTATGAAGTTTCAATGTGGAACTCTTGTCTCGGATCGGCCACTCAAAAGTTTTTAAGCCTGATTTTCTTAAGTATTATTTTAAATGTTTAAATTTGCATCTGCTTTGGATCTGTAACGGATTAATTCAATTTACATAATTTCTAATCGAAATTTCTTTTTTTTGAACTAATGATCTTTAATTCCGAAAAATGAACATTATTTAAAGAACTGTTTGTGAACTGTTAGTGAACCGATAATTCAATAAGAAGAATTGTCAAGTGATATTGAAAGTTTGAAGTGAATTCATATTTCAATATTGAAGAGCTGACGATGAAGAATAAGTATTTCTGTATCCGATGTTTTTGTTTTGAGTTATTATATATATTTTTTTATTTATAAAGTATATATCTGCTACTAAATAAGTAAGAAATTATATCTACAAGTTACAATAATATGATTATGTACACCAGACAACGTCTACAACTGCGCAACAGACACAATGTATTTGATTATAAACTTTGTAAGCTAAAATTATATTCCAGTACATTAAAATTTGTAATAACAGTAAAAAGTTCATATTTACAATTTGGAGACTTTCGAATCTACTGGAGATTCATCTTTATGCAGAATTATTTTCTAAAAAGTTCTGGTTATATACCTGCACAATTTTACAATTTACCAATAAATTTAAATTTTTCAGTTGGTGGTTGGTCAAAACGTTGATTACCAACTACGTCATAAGTTGCTTGAAGAGAATTCAAAATTCGCCCTCTATTGGTATCCTACAGAATTTCAAAGAAAGAAAAAAAATATATTTTTTGATTCAAAGCTTTACCAATAGTTAATTCCATAATTCTTTCTCTTTTAATCTTTTTTTTTATCTTTTTCTTTTGCATTTCTGCATATTTTAGAAATTTACCATTACAATGTTGTATGTTAGCATTAGGTTCAAAGGAATTATAAGAACCCAGTAATTTAATAAAAAATGATTCAATTGCTTCTCTCCCATGTTTAATTTTCGATTTATCTAATATCAAATATTCCTCAAATTTTCCAATATCGCCCACTTTATACATGTGATTAGCTAAATGGGATCCTTTTAAATTTCCAATTCTTATACAACTATGGTGCTGTCCAAAACATTTTTTCGAAGTTTGTCCACTATTTTCTTTATAAAAACATTTATTTTGATACCAAGAAACCAAATGTATACATCCTCTTTTATTAATCATATTATCTTGTGGTTTTTTATGATCAATCGGATTCGTTAATTTGTTATTCAAATTATAACTCAATTTTATAATAGTTCTCTGAAAATATCTTACTTATCTGTTTATGTATGATAGGATGAAAACGGAAAGCTGCCAAGACGAATCCATTTTTCTCGTTTTTTGGTTATTTGTTGTAAATATAATGTAAGCTTTTATAGAAATAGTGGAGGATACAAATTGAACTGTATATTCATTTAATAAATTCTTCCTTAACCATATACACATGCTTATAGAAAAGTTCTTCTGTAAAACAAAGAAAAAAAGCCTTCCTTATTTTCATTTTTACTAAATTAACTTAGCAGATGAAGGAAATTGCTTATGAATAGGAAATAATGGAATTTCCAGAAGAAGGTTTCGAATACGTTTCTGTAATAATAGAATTACATTTCAACTTGATCATTACATCTCAAAATAATAGATTTATTTTCATGTTTTTCAATAGTAAATTGTATTCCTTTATCCAGGGAATTAAATTGATCGAGAATGAGATTCTCTGATTCATTTCGAGCAATAATAAAAATATCATCCACATACCTTTCAAAAAAGTATGTAGAATTGTGAAACTGAACAAAAAAAGGAATGTTCTAAAAATAGCATCGAAAAAAAATGCATCGATATTTCTGTATCGAAAAAATGATGGAAGCCCCATAAATTCTCCAAAATATTGTTGGACAATTAAGACATTAGCAATAAAAGATTTGTTCTCAAATGAAAATTTTATTAAACAAATTAAATCTGATTTTCCTTTTAAATCATGATTACCAAAAAGAAAATCCAAAACTTATTCAAACAATTCATAGGTAACAGAAGTAAAAAGATCCTTGGCATCTATAGCAAATAAAGTAACTATTATCCTCTTTAAGGATTTTAAATTATTACAAAATTCTTCTCCATTTTTTACAAAACCTATGGAGTTGAATTTTGGACAGCATCGTAGTTGTATAAAAACTGGTAGTCCTGGATCTGACTGCACTCCTGTGGAAAGTTTGAGTATGGAGAGCTTTTTTTCAGGAATGTTTAGTAAGTGGCCTAGTAAGTATTTTTGGCTTGGATCGACATCCGCCACCAGGTACATTTTCGAGATATGACGTCATCAAAGATGGCGGCCGCTCGATCACAGAACTGCTCATATCTATATTAATACTTGATCGATTTGCGTGAAAATTGAGTCAATATATTGTAATTAAGATTTGTAAGGGGAATAGCAATGTGTTTTAACTATCACTATATTACTAACTATCACTAACAATTAATTCACAAATAAATCAAAGATGGCGGCCGCTCGATCACAGAACTGTATGGTAATACTTGATCGATTTGCATGAAACTTGAGTCAATATATTGTAATTAATATTTGTAAGGTGAATGGCAATGTTTTAACTATCACTATAAAGAAAGAAATAACAATTAATTAGCAAATAAATCAAAGATGGCGGACGCTCGATCACATAACTGTATGTTAATACTTGATTGATTTGCGTGAAAATTGAGTCAATATTTTGTAATTAATATTTGTAAGGTGAATAGGAACGTGTTTTAACTATCACTATAAAGAAAGAAATAACAATTAATTCACAAATAAATCAAAGATGGCGGCCGCTCGATCACAGAACTGCTCATATCGATGTTAATACTTGATCGATTTGCGTGAAATTGAGGCAATGTGTTGCAACTATCACTATAAAGAAATAAATAACAATATAGTTAATTTTGTATTATTTTCTATTACCACATAATATCATGAATACAACAGAGATTATATTGAAATATGTTAAGATTATCTAAAAAGGATTGTTGCAAGTTGAATCTAATACCTTACTACCACACTTGCAAAAGGAGCAAGATTTTACTACATTTTCCCTACAAATACAGGAGGATTTGGCACATTTTAAACAATTACACATCCCAATAAAATCAGTGGGATATTTCTGTAAGTTCTTTTCTGGCACCAAATCATCTTCTATCACTGCAGTTTGTAGCAGAATGGGAGATAGCACATCATGAGCGACTGATGATATCCAATCTATTTCGGGAAATAACAGACTCCATTGCTTTTGTCGAGGGTTCGAACATCCACCAAGAATTTTCTAAGAAGCAAACCCAGAGCTTAGATGCAAAGGTGACCTCAATGTTTAAATATATTTTAGAAAAAGGTAACCCATTTGATATGCTTCCTAATCCATTACAAAAATTAACTATCTACTGACAAAAGACAAGACACAAAGTCAAAGATGTTAAACATATTTACGACCGGTAACGATTTGTATTCTACACTGCGCAAAACACGGTATGAAGACAAAACAATACGGATCTCACGTACCATCCACAAAGTCATGCTACCAGCATTTCAGAGCACTAAAACACCAAGTACAAAGGTTACAGGGACAGCTACCAAAAAGAAGTCTAGTTCATCCTACCGCATGATACAAATAGCTCAAACTCGTGCATATGATATGCAGGAGCTGTTTCGGTATGATTTATCTGATAACTGTTCACTATTTAATGAACAGGGGTTAATGGCAAAACCACAAAAAAAGTGCATTGTTAAAAGTACTAGAAACATCCTATGGCAGCATCAGCGACAACAACTTGTTCAAGTCTGATGACAAGACCTGTTATATAGCGGATGTAATGAATTTCATACGAAAAGTTATGACAAATGAAAAGAAAACATTTGGCGAAGCAGTTTCTGCTTTTTCATCATATATTGGGGGCACCACAAAGAACTGTGGAAGAGTCGATTCTGTTTTTGACAGTTATCATAAACTATCACCGAAAAAGCCTGAGAGAGTGCAGAGACAAGGTAGCGGCATTGTTATAGATATCGCCCACATATATGAAGATGTTCCATTGCCCGTCGAACTCAGCAGTTTTTGGGGATCATCACGGAACAAACTGAATTTACAAGTGTTCATTGGCAATACATTGATAGCTTCTTTGACACAAACACCATGTAGTACCAACCACACCTTTAGTGCCTTTTATGGTGATCAGGAAGATGAGGTATCCTTCACCTGTAGGTCTGTGCAAAATGGAAGGCAAGTCAACCATCAACAATTAAATTTTTTGTCAATAGAGGAAGCAAACTTTAGAATGCTGATTCATTCAAAAGATGCATCCCTGTGTGGGTTTACTAAAATCGTTCTCGTTAGTGCTGACGCTGACATAATTGTATTAGCTTTGTTTCACTGGGCTCCTCTTCATCGACTTGGTGTTCAGGAACTTTGGTTGCGCTCTGGAGTTGGTGATTCCACGTGACGTTTGTCTATTCATGATATTCACCAAAAAATGGGCCAAAACTTATGCTCTTTGCTTCCAGCCATCCACGCACTATCTGGAACACATTATACGAGTAAATTTGGCACCAAAAAACCAGCTCTTCATAATGCATCTACGGTATATTTGGAATACTTTGGCGTATCATCTGACTGGGGTTACATAGAACTAAGCCTTAAATCTGCGGAAGAATATTTAGTGCTGTTATTACGAAAAGGGTCACCTTGTAAATCTTTAGATGAACTTAAAATACGGCTGTATCATCAAGCAAAGAATATAGACATTGAAGATTTGCCGCCGACAAGTAGAAGTGCTAAGGGCCATTTGTTGAGGTCATATTTCTACACATACCTTCAGCAACATTGTATTGATGATATGCTTGTTGGCATAGACCAGTGTTTCTCAACCTTTTAGTACTTGCGACCTAATTTTCAATCACAATTCTCATTGCACCCCCCCCCCAATAATTTTTTGAATCTGTTCAACCAAAAAAAAAAAAAAACAATCCAATCCTATCTGTTCAACCAAAAAAAAAAACCCTCCAATCCTATCTGTTCAACCAAAAAAAAAGCCTCCAAACCTAGTTTTTTAATTAGATTTTTTTCTCGATATACTCGCGCCCCCCCTTTATTTTTATCACGCCCCCCCTAGGGGGCGCGCCCCACAGGTTGAGAAACACTGGCTTAGACCCATGTTAATTTGGTTTTGCAGTGATAGAAGATGATTTGGTGCCAGAAAAGAACTTACAGAAATATCTCACTGATTTTATTGGAATGCGTAATTGTTTTAAATGTGCCAAATCCTCCTGCATTTGTAGGGAAAATGAAGTAAAATGTTGTTGTTTTGCAAGTGTGATAGTAAGGGGGTAGATTCAACCTGCAACAATCCTTTTTAGATAATCTTTACATATTTCAATAATCACTGTTTGTATTCATGATATTATGTGGTAATAGAAAATAATACAAAATTAACTAAATTGTTATTTATTTCTTTATAGTGATAGTTGTAACATATTGACTCAATTTTGACGCAAATGGATCAAGTATTAACATAGATATGAGCAGTTCTGAGTTCGAGCGGCCGCTATCTTTGATTTATTTGTTAATTAATTGTTATTTCTTTCTTTATAGTGATAGTTAAAACACATTGCTATTCACCTTACAAATATTAATTACAATATATTGACTCAATTTTCACGCAAATCGATCAAGTATTAACATAGATATGAGCAGTTCTGTGATCGAGCGGCCGCCATCTTTGATGATGTCAAGGCCCGGATTTACGTTTTCTCCACCATGGGCATAAGGCAAGCTGCCCCCCTCCCTGCACAATAATAGCAAAACCCAACTTGACCCAACAATAAAATTTTGAATTGTCTCAGGTTTATTTCAATATGTTTTCACTTCACTTACTTAAATTGGAATTATTTACACTTCAGTTCCAGGACTATTATTTATTTTCTTGGGTGTAATTTTCTTTGCTCTTGGATATTTTGAATGAAACAGAATCACAATTTACTGAACACTTGAGTTTTATTTAAAACATTATTAACAAAACAAACATGCGTTAATTACACTACATCTACATTGGTTGACTAAAGAAACTTTACACGTCTAGCTTTTTTGTTGGCAAACTCAGAAATTACATCTTCAAAATCTAAACTTGTTGTTAAGCCATTTTCAATTGCTAAAACTGCAAGAAAGTTCAATCGCTTTTGTGTGGTGGTGGAACGTATGTAGTTCTTGACCCTTGCGAGAGTAGAGAACGATCTCTATGCAGAGCAGTTTGAAGCAGCAGTGCAGAGATGTATTTTCAAAGCAATATTCACATTTGGAGATAAATCTATCAGATTTTTTGAAACTAGGAACTTGTGAAGTCTGGACAATATCAAAGGTTCACCCTCATTAAAATTCTCTTGACGCTGCAAACCTTTAAGATGAATGCACTCCATAACAAAAGGTGATTTCTCCATATCAACTTCATAAATCTGTTGAAGATTTGAAGCAGCAGTTTTCATTTCTTCTGGATCCATCTCAGATAAATTTGTTAAAAACAAAAATCTGTTTGAAAAATCGTTGTAAACTTTCACTTTTCTTCAAATCAGTGAGCAGCTTACTGAGGATAAGGTCAAAACTTTCTTGAAATTTGTCACCTAAATCTTTATTGGTATCGTCTTGTTCATCTTCCTCTGTGTCTGCGTCATCACTTTCATCTTCATCAAAGAACCTTCTTCGTTTTTTTGTCCTTTGGGATTTTTTTCTATGGATTTCACTTCAAGAAGAACAGCCTTCAACTTGTTTTCCCCAGAGTTTTTATAAAAATTGAACAATGCTCTGTTTTCTTGTACAAATGAAACAAGGGAATCGTAAAGTTGGACGACAGTTGCAACATTCATGTTTGGAGATAGAATTTTCTACTGATGGAGTTAATTTATCAAGAATCACTCCCCATAAAACTGCCATGAAGGTAGTTTCCACTCTTGTAAGATTTCTAAAGATGCCTTTAGCTTGACTTTGAGTAGTTTTTGTTTCCTCTTCATCATTAATAATATATTCAAGGGCTTGTAAAATGGCTTTGTAGTCCTTGTTTAAGCTTTTACAAGCCTCCTCTCTTGCTGGCCATCTTATGTTACTGAGAGTTTTCAAAGAAAGATTTTTTGAATTAAAATAAGATTGAAGAATAGCCCACCTATGCGTCGTAGAAGAAAAAAAGGTGTACAAAAGTTGCAAAAGTGCAAAGAAATCTTTAGAAAGTTTGCAGCATTCAGCAGTACTGGATCCTACTAAATTCATGGAATGGGCAGAGCAAGGCACATAAAATATTAAAGGATTTACCTCTTTTAGTCTGGCTTGCAAACCGGAATATGTCCCAAACACGTTGAACGCATTATCAAAAGATTGTCCACGGCAGTTTTGGATGTCCAGTCCATGATCATTTAAAAACTATCTGAGCAAGTTCTTTACTTTTATGTCCACAGTTCTTTAAGAAATCTAAAAATCGCTCTTTGGGTTCGCCACATTCCTGAACGTGCATCAGCTCAGCTGATCGGTATGGGAAATATCAGAGGTAGAATCCACAATAATGGAAAAATATTTTGAAGCCCTAACTTCTTGAAGAACTGTGTTTAGAACGGTTTTTCCCATCATCTCTAATAATTCGTCACAAATGGTTGACAAGTAAGAAGAACGATCTTGACCTGGGTTTCCATATCTGTTTATGTGGCTTTTCAAAAATGGATCAAATTCTGATATTAATTCTAGGCACATCATGAAGTTTCCATTATTAGCCGAACCAAAGACTTCATCATCACCTCTAAATGCAAGGCCGCGGGATGCTAGTTTTTTATAACAGCCACAACCCTCTGTAGAATATTTTTCCAGTACTTTACTTCTTCGTTGGCTTGCACCAGAAGCTGTTGATCTATCCTGCCCGATTCTTCACCTTTCTTCTTGTAAGCTAAGACACTATCCAAATGAACAGCAAAATTTTCGTGTTCTTCTACATGCTGGCGAGCATGCTTCCATCACTAAAGCCTAAATCAGTAAACTGAGATGACTGTTCACCAAACAATTTACAAGGGCCACAAAATAAAATACCTTGACTGGGTGAGTAAACAAGAAAGTCACGGTTCACTATATTACCGTTTGCAAGCTTTCTTTCAAACCAATTATGTGTTAAAAATCTATTTGCTTCAGGATAAATTCTCTTGGAATTTTCAAACCCTTTATCTTTATTTTGATTAAAACCATTTTTCGGAAAATAATCTTTAGTCTTGTTATTTATTTCCCAAAAAACTGGATTTTTGTTTATTTTAGAAATATTAGTTTGTGAAGAATTTGGTAAGCATACTTAACAGATACGTCTGCTATTGAAATTGTTTTTGTTGGCTCTTCAAAAAAATTGATTGGAGTGCTTGGTTCTTCAGCAGGCAGAGGTTCAAGTTCAGAATTCTTTGAAAAACATACCTTCATTTGTTTTTTCTGACTTTTCCTCGGGCCGTCCAGTTCAAAGTTTGAGCTATCACTTCATTTTCCTTTTTCTTTTTTGCTTCCGCGCCACTGAGCCTTTTTCGTCCATCCAATATGTTCTTAGATAACCAAACAAATTGTCTAAATAACATCGTAATTTTTAGAAATAAAAACTGTTTTGAATATCAAAATCAAACACGTAATCACACACGAAACACAGCATCAAACAGTGATGTCAGTGATGAGCCAATAAACAGTCGCACTACAGCCATACAGTCGCACTACTGCAGGACAAGCGTACAGGCTGCTCAGTTCTGATATGACAAGAGACGAACTGACGATTGACGACTGACCACATAAAACAAAGAAAACGGGAGTGGGAGTGGCCGACGCAGTGGCGGGGAATGCGACTCCCCCTCCTGCCCCACGCCCCCACAATCACCACATCGCCCGCACGCACACGCACTGCCGTCAGACTTCAATACGGTCTGCGACCTGCGAGCGATACATCACATTAAAAACTAATAAATCTGTACTTGAATGAGCAGTCCTACTAAGAGAATATGACAGTTTTTGTTAAAATACCAAAACGCTAATGCAGATCTAGTAAAACTAACAACTATTGGATAATAAAATAACCGGATGGAACAAATAATCAAAACTTCTTCTGCATATTTCCAAATTAAAAAAAAACTCTCCAAAAATTTGCCGCCCCTAAAATTTGCCGCCCTGGGCACGTGCCCATGTTGCCCATGCGGTGAATCCGGCCCTGATGACGTCATATCTCGAAAATGTACCAGGTGGCGGATGTCCACCCTAGCCAAAAATACTTACTTGGCCACCTACTAAACATTCCTGAAAAAAAAATCTCCATACTTAAACTTTCACTTAGGAGTGCAGTCAGGACCTGCAGTGGGTCGAATAGGAAAATTTGAGAAATATTTGATATTAGATAAAATTAAACATCAACAGGGGAGGGAAGCTATTGAATCTTTTTTTTATTAAATTACTGGGTTCTTATAATTCCTTGGTTCCTAATGCTCACATACAACATTATTTAAATAATAGTAAATTTCTAAAATATGCAGAAATTCAAAAGAAACAGATAAAAAAAAAGATTAAAAGAGGAAGAATTATAGATTTAACTAATACTTAAGATTTCTATCATAAAAAAAAAAAAAATATATCCACTTGGGCCTTTTTTTCCTTAATTTTTTTTTCCCCATTTTAAATCTTTTCACAGTTTATCCAATTAAGTTCTTTTTTTTTTTAAATCATTATTAGGAATTCTGTGTATTAACAAGGTATGAGTTAAGAATGACGATTATTCCATATAAATAGGAGTGGGTAAGATAGCATGGGGTCGCAAAGAGACTCGCGCGAGCATTTTCTAGACCACCCCGGCGCAGTCTATTCTAAAGTAAAGGTGACTCAGAAGGCGTTGCGAAGCACTTTGATTGATTTACTAATCGCTATCCCTATCTTGTTTCTCATTAGGTTTTCTTACATGGCGAAATATTTACTGTAAGCTGGTGGTTGCAGGTCACATGACACAAATGAAATTAAAGAAATATCGAAATGTGGACGAGAGATTTTACTGCCAGTGAGGGACAATCAAAATAATTAGTGTTCGTAGGGAGTAAAAATTAAGTCGGATGAAGTTTTGTGAATTATTCTTAGAAAAAGAGATATATTTTTTACATATTCAAAATTAATTGATATTTTCCAATTATTAAAAAGAGAAACAGTCAGTATAGTAATAAAAAATTACGAATAAATACTGACTTTCGAATTTTTAATTTAGAAGACCTAACTTTTAATTGTAATAATTAAGTGCTTGAAAAAAGATAATTTTATTAAACAAAACAATATGTCTTTTATGTTTATTTCTATTTTGATACCAAATAAAGCCCTTATAATAATATTGTCTACTTTTGACATCAAACATCAAATCAACTTCAATTAATTTTTGAAAGATATTTATTCTAAGATCTCGTAATCTCAACAATAACACCTCTAAGCTTCATGAATAATTCCAATGAAATCCACATCAACTTATCCCCAAATATCTTTGAAATCAGACTGTAGTCGTTGTATCGCATCTGAAGCCTAGAACAATGCGATCGCCCAGGAAAATTCTAGAACTTCAGTCGGCATATGGACACATAAATATGGCAGGTATTCTGAAAGGCATGTATTTATCCTTACTATTAGTGAAACTCATTCCTCATTCAATGTACACTAAGTATTAAATAAGTTTTCAAAACAGTAATAATTACAATGAAATTTGAAATTTTCTCTATTAACTTCAATAAAAGATTATAAAAATAAGTTAGATTACAAAACAAAAATAAGAAATAACATCACTTACTGAAATATTTCTGCTATATTTTTCTCTTCCGGTTCAGTGTAGAATCACTGTTGATAATGTGTTATTTATCGGTCCTGTATTTCATTGTATTCGTTGCACTTTTCTTTTATTATTTCCTTTTGTTTCTTCAACCAAACTTATTAACTCCGTGAACTCCATCAAGTTAAGAAATAACTCAATAATTTCCACTGAATATGTCTTGAGACACTTTTTCTAATTAATCTCTCTTAATTCACTGATATCAACAACAAATTAATTGACCTAAGTTTTAATTATGAAATAGTTCTTTAATTTAGTTTTTGCGATAATTTCCTACGAAAATGACCGGAGTTGCTTTCGTTTGTGTAAAGAATTATAAATATATATACCAGCAGAGTAATAATTTAGTGCTCTAAAATACTTATCTAAAATGATACCAAAACAAAGAAATCAATAATCACATTTAATGATGCGTTAACTTATATACAAAATGCTTTAGAAGCTCAGAATTAATGAATTCTATATTTACAATCTTCTGGGAAGATTTTACTTGCTTCTCATGGAACGGCTTGCTTCTGTGGACAATCTTCTATCGCTAGCCTTCTATTCCTATGCTACGTCTGAGGTCCCTTCTCCAAAATCATTAAACAGTTGCTTTTTCCCTGAATCTATCCTAAGATCCCTTTTTCTAGATCTTCTTTTATTTCGGAAAAATAACTGAATCAATTGTTGCTGCTTTTAATTTAGCTATCTCTAATCTCCCTTTTGTGGAGGTTTCTTTACGCTACGTTTAATGCAAACGCTGTTAGCTAAGTTTCCTATTAACTTCTCCTAAGGTAATCTAGTAGCTTTAAAGTAGAATCCTAATTTTATCTACACGTTAATGCCAGAGAGATTCTTGAATAACTTCACGTCGCTGATTTCCTTTTATTCTAACTCGAATAATATAAATTTCTAAGATCCTAAACTCTCGTATGAATCGATTAATCTACGCCTAACTTGCTTTAGGGTTCCTATCACGCTGATAGATATTTTAATAAACCTTTACTTACAGTAAAAGTCGATTTCCTTGGATGAACGATTGCGAGAAATTCTATCCTTTCGTCTTTACTGTATCTCCGTTGTCGGTCTGGTGAGATGTTACGAAAAACGTCTAGGCTTGTTACTCCGACTAAATGTTCTCGTTAGGGTTAGATCTTTCCGGGGCGTCGTTTCTCTCCCGATATACAATAAAATCAACGAGGATCTATTCTTCTTAATCAGCTGTAGTTATTCACTCTGTTTCGCATTCTTCTAAATGGGCAAAGCTATCCGCATGTGTCCTATTCTTTTATCACCTTAGAAATTCCCGGCAGCGGCTGTGTCTCTTACGGGAAAAGATTCTCCGGTCTCCGCTTCCAATCACTTTCGTCGGCTTCAGTCTTCTGCGTACGGAACGGTCAGTTCTTTCGCATTTCGTATCGGCTATCACTCCAATCGTATCCTGCCAACTTCGTCTGGCTTGGATATATTTTTCGTCTAACGATTACCTTCCGTCGAAACCGTCTACTTTTCAATCCGGACTAACTATTCTGCTGTTCGTCAGAATTTCTCGGGGATTGGAATTATTACAGCACCTTCGCTTTTGAAAGAGCGAACTTCAGAATCCACTGAATTCTTCCGGGCGTATTCCCATCCTTAATGAGAATACAAAATCATTCTCGATCCAAAATCGTTGGAGAGAATCTGCAGCAAACCCAACTCCCAAACCAGGAGCGACCCTTTTTTACATCTGATTTGGTTAAAGGGGACGAGCGAACTTCGTGTTAAGTTCGGCAGCTATTTGGCTGCCCGTCCTAACTGCCCGTCCTAACTGCGCTGCCTCCCTTACTCGGCAGCGTTCATCCCCGTCGACTTGTCTGGTCGACGGGACCAAGCGAACTCCCGCTGCCCGCCCTACTGGGCAGCGGTCTTCCCCAGCGACTTGTCTGGTCAACGGGTCGAGGTGAACTGATGGATGTCTTGCATTAACAAAACCGTCTCACATAGCGATAATTTCGCGTTCCACGAGACAACAATCACTTTGACTCGTGAACCCATTGTTTCAGCCAGCCATCATGAGGACTTAATTGCGTTATTGAAACCTGCAAAAATGCCAACCTTCCATGCTAATTCAATAACGACTGTCAAAAGCAAATTAAACTTGCCAACGCTAATGGGAAAATAAATTTAGGTTTACAGAGATATTCCTATTAAATCAGAAATTCTCAATCCTGAATTTCTACAGTTTGAAAGAATAGTCTAAAAGTTCATTCATCAGAAAATAGCTTCTTATGTTTTTTTCTTTTACTCAAATGACATTGTTCACTTTCGAAGACAGGATAAACATTTGGATAAAATTAAACTTTCAATACTTCAGTTTTTAAATCATCTCCTGAATTACTGGAAGACTGGCTAAATATTCCGAATATGTCCAAAAACTCAAACACAATATCCTGCATTTTTATTTTTATAAAAATGATAGGAGTTGATAAATAATTTTTCTTAGGAAGGATTAAATTAGTCTTTCTTCTTTAAAATTATTCTCGTAATGTAATGTAATTTAATGTGAGGAGCATGGGTGGCTTGACAGCCGAGGACGCTGGCCTGAAAGATCTATTGTGCTATCCCAGGGTAAGAAGGACCGAGGGAGAGAAAGACTGAGAAAGGATGGTGTGAGAAATACAGGGGAAACGGGAAAACCCAGGGAAAACCTGCCTAGCACGGTTCGCCACCATCAAGGAAATCCACATGAAAACCGAACCTCGGTTCTCAGAGCTGAGAGGACAGTATTTGAGCGACATCGCCAACTGCGCGGCCTAACATTAATCTTACTAATCTCCACTTTCATTTTACTACTCAGTCAACGAATGTCTTGTCCTTTGATCACAAATTCAATTATAGTCTATACCAGAGGTTCATAATCTTAGGAAGTGTAAGGGATAGCATTTTTATAAAAGTTCTGATGGAGTACCCCACCCTGAGACTTATTAATTGATTTCATAATGTCATTTACAATAATAATAAATAATAAAACTTGTAATTTACGCAAATGTTTTCGTAATTAATGATTAGAAAATGTCCTTTATAATAAAATTAATAATAAGTCTAATTTACATAAACTTCCAATTATCAAATAATGCGCTAGTTGTCTTTCGTACCAACATTCCAATAATAATTTCTGAGACAGTTGCTTTTGCGAGTTATGACATTTTTCAATGTTGATATCTGTTTGTATCAATGTAAAGACTCAAATAGGATTTTATGTTTGACACTACCTGGCTACAACAAATATAGCGGCAGGCCATTGATTATGCACCACTGGTCTATCTTGAGCAGATAATGAAGAGCTTACGTAATCGACGTTATTATTTTTGGAACGAGGTCTATCTTCGCTGTTCATTTATTTTTCTTACTATTACAATAATAAATTATATTTTTCGATCACATTTCCTATTATGAATATTCTTATTGTTCTTACTATTACGGTTTTATATTATTACGGGAATCATCATTTGGAACCAAGAAAACCATGTTCATCTCTGCATAGTAATTGGAACTACCATCGTTTCTGAAACTTTTTCATTTCTGAAGGTAGTTTATGTTTTTGAATTTCTATATAAAATTTTTTTAAAAAAAAAGAAATCTATTAGTGAAAGCAAATACTGTGAAGTTAAAAGAAAACCATAAAAGAAGTAAAAATTTGATACAATAAATGAAAAATTCAACTTAAATAATTTAGTTCACCTGAAACAAAAGTGAGATTTCATGAAAAGGTATTAATGAATTAAAAGCTCATTAAAATTTTTTAAAATTGTAATTTGTTTCGTTTTTGATTATAATTTTCATTAAAAAAATAATTTATAATATTTTCAATACAAATTAATGAATGTAAGTTGTATTTGTTTTCCTACTTTATTTTTTAGAAGTAATTTTTTTATTTTATAAAAATGAATTATTTTAAAAAATTAACTTGATGAAATTCTTTTTAGGAATAATTACAAATAACAAATAAAAAAGAAAAAAATATAGAAAGATAAAAAAATAAATTTGAAATTAGAAACTAAAAATAAAATCAAAAAACGAAGACACCAGTGAAATGATAGAATAAAACTGAGATTCAGATAAATAAAGGGAATAAAAGGTGAGTAAATAGAGGTAAAAGGGAAAAAATAAAATAAAAATAAAATATAGAAATTAGTAAACCAATGGGAGATGCTACATTTAACTATGAAGTTGGATGCTTTATGTTAATTCTTTCTTTTCTTTTTGATCAGTCCATAAGCTATCATCGATGTTACAGATAATGAAATATTGTAAGCCTCGAAGGTAGTTAAAATGAAATATTGTTACCTTTTGTTTTGGACACTCCCCCGCAGTCGAAATCGCCTCGCACAACCCGGCTTCCTATTCAAAGTTGACCAGTCCAGAGGTTGGAACGAGTCAGCCAGCGGTCTTAAAACGAGAAGCAGAGCCTTGGAGAGTCAGTTGGTCGGGTGGCAAAAGCCACAGCACAGACTCCAGTCCCGGAGAAACTAGAAGTACCTCTGACAGTTCGTCGGGTGGCGATAGCCACAACACAATCTCCAATCCCGGAGAAAAGAGGAAGTCGTCCGAGAGTTGAACGGGTGGCAATAGCCACAACACAATCTCTAGTCCCGGAGAAAAGAGGAATTCGTCCGAGAGTTGGTCGGGTGGCAAGGGCCACAGAACAATCTCAAGTCAAGGAGATAAGGAGAGTACGTTTGGAAGTAGGACGGGTGGCGTCAGCCACAATAATAGAGTCTCCAGCTACGGAGATAAGAGGACATCGTTTTGAAGTTGGACGGGTGGCGACTGCCACAGCAGAGTCTCCAGCTACGAAGGAGCAAGTAGTTCGTTTTGGCGACAGCCAGTCGCAATTGAGAAGTTTACTCAAAAGTGAAGGATAGTTAGCCCGAGAGGCTAAGAAGCGTTTTGGTTGGACGAAGGACCACACCGTTCTCCCCAACTAATAGAGGATTCTTCCAGCAAGGAAGGAGAGGGATACCTACGGTTACGAAGAAGCCATTCGTTGCCGCAGAAAGTCCACCGGAGTCCGCAGCATTACCGAGGCGACCGAGCCCAGGCAGACGCGACTACGGAAGAATCAGTTCTCCAGCCGCATCAGAGTCAGCTTTCGCCACCAAGACCCTGCGACGACCGGGCGTCTACAGTTAAGTGAACTGTAGCTGTGAAGTTCTGCAATCAACGTGCAGTGTGAAGAGGGCAACCCTGAGCCGAAGAGAAGGACAAGTAGAACTAGGTGCCGGTTTTGAGTTGAACAATAAAGAAATAAAATTTGATTTAACCCATTCTGTTCTCCATTCACACAGTTGAAGCCATAGTCTCCATCATCGCAGTAAAGTTCCCCCTAGCCACCGGCAGTGAGTTGAAGTACATCCCCGAGCCCCACATGCCGATAGCATTTATTGGCACCCAAATGGGGATACGATACTCCACGGTAGCATTTATTGGCACCCGAATGGGGATGCGACAATCAATCGAGACCATAAACAGCCAAAATCAGTGATCATGCAGGACAGATTTAGTGACATGGAAGTGCCGGTGAATCCCCTGGAACCAGTAGGACAGTTTTACTCCTTTGCACCCAGATTGAGGTACAGTGGATCACAAGGTGAAAACCTATCCCAATTTTTGTTTGAGGTTAATGAGATTAAGGAGACAAATAATTGGTCTCAAAGGAGAGCCATTGTATATTTAAACGATTGCTTAGTTGGCACGGCTAAGCTTGGCATAATTATTTTCGGTTTGAAAATCAGCTAGCTACATGGGGCCAACATATTGAAGCCATTAAGGCTATTTGCAATTGGATGTTCCTTAGAACAAGCTCTGGCTAGACGACAAAGAAAGGAAGAGCTTGTCTTTAAATATTTCTATGAGAAAGTCGGACTTCTTCAGCAATGTAGATGTGTTATGCTGGAGGATGAACTGGTACGACATGTGGTTCAAGGTTTACAATCTGGTTACAGGGAGCAGTTTTGGAAATCATTCAGCCCAGGACAATTCGTCACCTAAAGAACCAGCTACAATCTTATGAAAGGTATCACCAGGACGATGCTTACAACATGACACCCAGGAGAAGGTAAGAACCTACCAGGATGACGTTAGGCTACAAGAAGCCTGTAGAACAGTATCGTGCTATGGCTGTAGTTCCAGAGAAGGAGATTTCTCCGAAGTCAAGCTTTAAGAAAAATTGGAAGTGTTTCTATTGCAATGAACCTGGTCGCGGAGTAGCCGTCTGCCCGAGAGAGAGGCTAAGATCAGGGCTGAAATGCGGAAAATTGAAGAAGAGAGTAATAGATTGAGGAATGCTACAACGTTGATAGGAGTGACCGAAATAGAAAACGTTGTGCCGTTATTAGGAGTTTCCGAAGCCGTAAACGTAGTGCCATTATTGGGAGTACCGACAGTAAATACTGGATCAATTCAGAAACCCTGTGACGTAATTGTGCGTGAAGATGTTGACAGTTTGCCTATACAAAAGGACGTTGCCCCGAGACAAAGTGAAGAGTGGGACCAGAGAGGAATAACTGAAGAGCAGGAGAAACAGGCTAAATTAGCTGCTAAACGAGATGTGTTTTAAGCTTATAAAGTAAGGCTGAAACGTTTGGCTAAAAAGCAACGTGCTAGAGAAAGGGAAATTGAGGAGGAAGAACGGCAAAATCAAGAAGTGAATTTAAGTGAAAATGCTATGAACATTGTTGTGTTCCTAAGATAGAACGTTGTGTTGCTAAGACTGATCGTGTTCCTGAGATAGACATGCGTCCAGTGGAAAACAATCAACAAGTGATGGAAGAAGAAGTTACTACAACTATGATGGGTAGTGCGGAAACAGTGAGGGAACTCCCCCAACCGGTGTGCTCGTGATGGACGCTCAAATGCAGGGAGACATACATCAGGCAGTTGTTGACAGTGGTGCAGGAATAACTATTGTGAACGCAGAGTTTGCTGGAGATCAAGGGTTTTGTAAAGCGGAACATGCGCCGTAAATCAAATTATCAAGCATTGAAGGACTGAACGTTGAAACAAGTGGGAGTGTAAAGATACCGGTGCAAATCGCGGATGAGCACTGTCAAATTGAAGCAGTAAAAGTGAGAAATGTGCCAACAACGATAGTTCTTGGATGTGACTGGTGTCAGGACAATAGGGTTCAATTGAACTTTGCCGAAAATAACATTGAAATTCCTATAGAGAGAGGATTAAGTAAAGTGAAGATAAGATTTTCTCAAAGAATTCAATCGCATGGGTTCCTGACGAAGCAGAAAGACATTCAGCAGAACGCAAATGATAAGTGGGGTCGTTCTTTAAACAAAGACAAAAAGAATTGTGATGTGCAAAAACAAATAAAGCCGAGTGAAAATAAACAAGTTCTAAGTTACCCACAGGGATCCAGTCGGATGCATTGGGGACAAGGGCAGCGCTCATACGAAAACTTTAAATTTAGAAAGTAAAGAGACAGATGGAAGAATCAGTTGCCCAGTGAAAATAGTAATGTAGAGGTATGCAGAGGCTGTATAGGATTTGGAGGAGAGGAAATGTTACCTTCTGTTTTGGACACTCCCCCGCAGTCGAAATCGCCTCGCCCAACCCGGCTTCCCTATTCAAAGTTGACCAGTCCAGAGGTTGGAACGAGGCAGTCAGTGGCCTTTAAACGAGGAGCAGAGTGGCGATAGCCACAACACAATCTCCAATCCCGGAGAAAAGAGGAAGTCGTCCGAGAGTTGGTCGGGTGGCAAAAGCCAAAGCACAGACACCAGTCCCGGAGATAAGGAGAGTACGTTAGGAAGTTGGACGGGTGGCAGCAGCCACAATAATAGAGTCTCCAGCTACGGAGATAAAAGGAAATCGTTTGAAGTTGGACGGGTGGCGACCGCCTCAGCAGAGTCTCCAGCTACGAAGCAGCAAGTAGTTCGTTTTGGCAACAGCCAGTAGCAATTGAGAAGTTTACTCAAAAGTGAAGGACAGTTAGCCCGAGAGGCTAAGAAGCGTTTTGGTTGGACGAAGGACCACACCCTTCTCCCCAACTAATAGAGGATTCTTCCAGCCAGGAAGGAGAGGGATACCTACGGTTACGAAGAAGCCATTCGTTGACGCAGAAAGTCCACCGGAGTCCGCAGCATTACGAGGCGACCGAGCCCAGGCAGACGCGACTACGGAAGAATCAGTTCCCCAGCCGCATCAGAGTCACCTTTCGCCGCCAAGACCCTGCGACGACCGGGCGTCTACAGTTAAGTGAACTGTAGCTGTGAAGTTCTGCAATTAACGTGCAGTGTGAAGAGGGCAACCCTGAGCCGAAGAGAAGGACAAGTAGAACTAGGTGCCGGTTTTGAGTTGAACAATAAAGAAATAAAATTTGATTTAATCTATTCTGTTCTCCATTCACATAGTTGAAGCCATAGTCTCGATCATCGCAGTAATGTCCCCCCTAGCCGCCGGCAGTGAGTTGAAGTACATCCCCAAGCCCCACATGCCGATAGCGTTTATTGGCACCCAAATGGGGATATGATACTCCACGGTAGCAATATGTCTCCTTACACTTTCTACGGAAATCATTTTTAAAAATTCATTTTTTCATTTTTTCAATTCAAAGTAGGGATCAATTCCTATTTTATAAAGCGTAATCATTGTAAATGTCATTAATTTATTTCTCCACACTCATAATAACTCAATTATAAAAAAGAATTTTATAATTTTATTCTCACTTCATTTTGTTAGTTTCTTTACATGCAGCAATTCGAGAATTGGATTGACAACTAACTACTCATGCAGGTTAAATGGAACCTCCCAGGAGAGCAAGCAGTTTTATTGGGGGGCAGTTACACCACACTTGGGTGGGTGGAAGACTTCACAAGGGCCTAAGTGTCCCACCATCGATCGACACCGGGCCCTTATATTTACAGCACCTTCTCGGGCCCTCCAAGTCAATTGTAAAAAGGGAAAAATTCGCTCTCCTATAAGGGACATGGGCACCACACTTGGGTGGGGGAAAGGCGACACAAGGAATTAAGTGGCCCACCATCGATCGACACCGGGCCCTTATATTTAGGGCATCTTCTCGGGCACCCCCGAAGTGAATTGCAATAAGTGAAAAATTCTCTCTCCTGTAAGGGACAGGGACAACACACTTGGATGGGCGGAAGACGACACAAGGGCCTAAGTGTCCCATCATAGACCGACACCGGGCCCTTATAATTAGGGCATCTTCTCGGTCCCTCCAAGTCATTTGCAAGAAGGGAAAAATTCGCTCTCCTATGTGGGGCAGGGACACCGCATTCGGGTGAGGGGAAGGCGACACAACGGCATAGTGTCCCACCTCCAACCGACCAGGTGGGACCTTACATTTAGGGTCCCTTCTCGGGCCCATAAATCTAATGCAAAAAATAAAAACTTCGCTCTCTTATGGGGGGCAGGGAGACCACATTTGGGTTTGTGGAAGGCGATACAATGACCTAAGTATCCTACCCACGACCGACAGCCGGCCCTTTCTTTCTGTGAGTGGCATTGCAACGCATGCCTTGTTCAGCTAGTAGTTTAAGAAAGTAGACGTGCAGTTCTTTCAGTAACTTCTTTATGTGCAAATATTTAGTCGTGAAGGACTAAAAATTTAACTTAAACAAAACTTGCCTGTCTTAAATTAAACTACTTGTTAAATTACTGTGAAGATATTTTAATTTTAAGTATTTTGTGTCTAACTATAATAAGAATAAGACAAATTCAATAATAAGACAAATTCAATACTTTTTAACTAAAAACAAAAGAAGATTTGTTTGTATTTTTATAAATACTAGGCCATTACCCGTGTACAGATTGATTGATACAGACATTTAAAAAAGAGATATGTTGAGATGGAAGTTTGTTGATGTAGATGATAAATGAAGATATTAGCTTGTATACGATATTCTTGGCGACGAATTGATTGTGACTATTCTTTCGAGAGCAGATAACCAAATTCTGATGACTTGTGACTCTAAACATAAAGTTGTGAGTGAGTGAAGACAACGTTCTCCAAATAGATGGCAACTTTATTTAGAGTCTGTCCTTCAGCTTTATTGATAAACATCGCATAAGAGGTCTGATCGTAAATGGCCTTCTTGTGAAAGTGAATGGAAGTAAATTATCACTTGGTTCCATAGACATTCTATGGATGAAAACAAAATCTCCTTTGTGAATTCCTGTTATAATTTCGGCTACTATGAGATCATTATCGAATGAACGGCATTTAATTTGAGTTCCGTTGCAGTGTCCAAACTTGGGATTGATGTTTCGCATTAATATAATTGGAGATCCAATCTTCAAATACAATCGATGTTGAGGAATACCGCTGAGATTCAAAGAGTTCAGATACTCAGGCGGATAGAAATATTCGTGTTGTGGATTATCAGAAGTGTTAATTTTATTCGCACTTAAATACTCTCTAGTCTCTCCTTGTATTCTTTGAGTTGTCATTCGATTGATGTTATCGACACTCGTTCTCCGGAGTTGAAATTATCCATTTATTGATTTCAGATAAGATATTTTTTTCTATGAGCTGGTTGAATTCATGACAATCTTATCATTCGTTGTTTATGTGGTTCTCGATTGTCTCCGATTCTGAGCAAATATTCGGCAAAATTTCGCTGAATCTGGTCATCTTGGTTTATGAGCCCCATATTTATCTTGAATTTCTTGACTTTGATGTGATTCCAGGTTTTTGAGTTAAAAATAGTGATTTTTCAGTAATCTATCTAATAGAAATAGTGCTTCTTTCTTTCTTGACTGTCTTTTCTTTATTCCAACATCTCCTGTGTAGACGCGCTTGTCTTTCTATATCACATAGAATTCGATGAAGTAAAAATATTAATTTAAAATATTGCAACGTTTCGGCAATTATAGTTCTAATTGTCATTTTTGAATATAAATAAACAGACGGATGGGAAATAAATAAACAATCTTGAGATTCAATAAAAAGGTTGAATATTCCTTATTGATGGGGGGAAGGGGAAGGACAGATAAGTCAAAAAACAACATAAAGATGGTTGTAGTTCCCATGGCCTAATGGAGATAAGATATCTGACTTTGGATCAGGAGGTTGCAGGTTCGATTCCTGTCGTGGACGTTTCATCATAAAAATTATTTCTATTTTCCATTCTCACAGAAAATTGCGCCGCACAGACAGACAGACAGAAAGACAGACAGACAGAGAAATAAAAGATTTTAGTATTACAGATTCCAATCAGCAACAATTTCTTCAATGTCCAACATTCATCATAAAAGGTTTTCCATAACAACCAATGATATTAACCTTAAAGCCCTTTACATTCCTTATTATATTAACCATCAGCTCCTTTCCTGTAAACTTAACAGGTTTAAAGTAAACTGGTTTAATATGTCACAAGAATTGAAGAATTTCTGAAAATTCTGACTATTTATAAATATCTTAAGACCTAAGACTTATCTGAAATAGTGATAGCGATGGAAAGATAGACTTTTACATTTTATGAGGTAGCACATAATTAGGATTTAGTTATTTATTAGTTACCCATTAGGGTGTTATTGGATTTGTCCTGTCCATCCGTTTCTATTCCTCCTAACAACTCCAGAATGGAAGGTCGGATCGGCAAACTGACTTCATCATCGTGTTCAGATTGCCAAAACAACGCAGGAACGGAATATTTTTGTTTCTTATGTGCAAATAATTTCGACAAACTCTAAGTTTTAAAGTTTTTAGTTGTTTTGTTGGTTTTTTTAGTTTTTTTGTTTTTTGTTTTTTTTTTATTTTTAAGAGATTCTTTTAAATTGATCAATTATCATTATTTTTCAGGAAACTGAAGTAAAATAGTAGATAAAGTGACGGATTCAGAATCAGAAGGTTGTGAGTCCGAATCCACCCTTCCATATATTTTTTTTTAATTTCGGAGATTCCATGTTTATGCAACTAAATTTTTCATTGTCTGTTTGAAATTGATAAAATAGACGTTCAATGTCCTCATGGGTTTTAATAAATCGCCCTTAATTTCTGCTTTAGCACAAAATTTTTTGTTTAAATTTCATTTGTATTAACTCCAAAATGCTAATAGAACGAACAAATATATACAGGGTGTTGCAAAATTCAGGTGTAATATTCAAACCACGTGTAGGGGCAAGCCTACAATATATTAATGAACACATGATCAATATATTCCTAATGAACACATGTCGGGAAACGCCCCATCACGGCTAGGTGGTCCTAAAGTGAGCCTTTCGGAGAGAACATATCCTTTGCAACACCAGTGAAATGTTTTGCAGGCGAGGCCAGACATTGATCTGGGGGGTGCTATTTTTGTTTGTTTCAATTTTATTCGGTGTTGTATTTGGGTAATTATTTACAATAAAATAAAAACTGACAAGATAGAGAAAAAACAAATATCGGAATAACGGTTGTAAACTGACGAACGTAGTATAAACATTTACAACTACAGTAGTGGAATTAATTAATTTAATTACATCTACAGTGGCCATCACATTAGGAGCAGTGATCTTTTTTTGCAATTATTGAATTTAGATATTTTTTAACGAAAGTCTGATAATAAAAGTGAATTTCAAAGCTTCTATTTCCTTGCTTAATTTATTATTTAATTAAAATAAAATAAAAACCAATCAATTTTTACACATTTATTAAGGTAATTTTTTACAATAATAAATAATAATAAAAAATTGTAAATAGTATTAATAATCAAAATAAAAAACATGTATGTAAATTATTGATCTGATTTATGTTTGGTTTGATGTAGGTATTGTAGACAAACAGTATGTTTAATAAATCATTGTGAGTTTGTAAGTCCCAGTTTCGTGACTATTTATGTGTTTCATTAATACATATTGTAAAGATCTCGAACGTCCGCGATTGCCACAGAAACTGCCGGTCACGAGATACATTACTGGATATTAAGATGTTCTGGGATTTTCAATTAGGGTAAAAATAATCGTTTTTGGTTCCAGCAGTTCTCTATATTTGAAGATTTGGACCAGGGTCTCTTTGGCAGATGAGGCTTTCACAAACCGTGAGCTGCGCGACATGCATTTTGTCTACAGAATGGCGAATGGAAACGACTGCGAGCCGTCGCCTTTATCGGGAGAGATATCCCGTTCGATATCATGCACGTTGTGGACTGACCAAGCTGCATTCAAGACTAGGAAACAGTGTTCTACAGGTTTTTCTCCGATAGGTTCTAAGTTTGTTTTGTATTAGTTATTAATAGTGTATTTGGTGCGCCCTTAAATAAGCCATTATAATACCTTTCGGCCATAAATAAACCAAAATAAGTGCTGGATAGATTGTAAGTACGTGGATTGGAAATGATCGATTGACTATTGTTTCCATTTGCTTTTATTAACTGTCATGTTATTTGAGATACCAAAACCGCATCAGCGTACTTTCTGAGTCTTTTCTCTCTCGGGATTCCCGAGATCTTAGGCCGGTAGGCTCCAGACGAGGAGGACAGTGGAAAGGGAAGAGACTGTGCTGCAATAGCTGTCACTTAGCCCGTATACCAACAAGAGAGATGTGAAGACAGAACATGGACCAAACACTGGTATGGAGAGTTGCCCGATACGATGGTATGCATCCTGGGTGCAGAAGGTACAGTCAGCAGACCATCGACTTCGCACAAACTTTGCAAGATGGGTAATTGACAGAAATGCCGAAGAGCCCGACTTCCTCGCAAGGGATCTTTTTACGGACAAGGCTACCTTTATCCGGACCGGTGTCTTCAACATACACAATTCGCATGTGTGGGCTCCTGCGAACCCCCACAGGTTTCATGCCCGAGGACATTCAGGAACCCTTTGCAGTGAATCTGTGGACTGGAATCCTAGGAAACCAGTTTTTTTGGGCATTTCTTGTTACCACCTCGGCTCACTGGAGGCATTTATCTCCGATTCCTGGATGACGTGATACCTCAACTCCTCGAAGATGTTCCACTGGCTGTACGAGGCACGATGTGGTTTCAACATGATGGTGCGCCAGCGTATAACCTGTTGGCAGTTCGCCATCATCTGGATACCACATTTCCGGACAGATGGATCACAAGGGGAGGACCTGTGTTGTGGCCACCTCGCTCCCCCGACTTCGCTCCACTGGACTTGTACTTCTTTGGTCATATGAAGAACCTTATTTATGATATGGAGGTCGAATCTGAGGAGGATCTGATGGCAAGAATAGCAGCTGCTGCTGGTGATATGACGGCTGCGCCAGAATAAGTCGCCAGATGCCAACAGTCCCTTCTGAACCGCTATCATCTCTGCATCAGCGATATTGTTCAAGGCGCAGCTTTCAATATTTATTATCAATGCAAAAATTCGGATTTGTTGTTCTTTGCATTAGATAAGTTCTATAGCTGTTTCTCTTTACATTGTTCAGTTGAATGACATCATTTCTTTAATTGCATTGTTTAGGCATACAGTATTATAAAACCTGTTTAGATATTAGTGTAACTATGTCTACATTATGTTTCTTAGATCGACACATCTACCTTTTCTGTCTAGGTATAATTAAAGTAATTAATTATTTAATTAATTAATTAATACAAATACTGTAGTTGTTAGTGTTATACTACGTAAGTCAGTTTACAACCGTTATTCCAAATTTTTTGAAACAAACAAAAACAGCACCCCAGATCAATAAGTGGGCTCGCTTGCAAAACATTTTGCATGGTGTGGCAAAGGATATTTTCACTCGGAAAGGTTCACTTTAGGACCTCCTACCGCCATAATGCGACGTTTCCGAATATGGGTTTATTAGGAATATATTGATCCTTAGCCAAGTCCCTACATGTGATTTGAATATTAGGCACGCAACACCCTTCATAGTTTAATCCAGTCGAGATTAACATCTTTTCAGTTTATAAAACTTTATAATTTTCTCTCCACTTTATTGCACACAATATTTTAACCTGTAAGTTACCGACCTTCTTCAGGTGATCGAATTTACCGATCGAAATACTGTGTGCATTAAAGTGGAGAGAAAAAATTAAGAGTATATTTCCTTAATAAGTTGAAATATCGTTCTCTTGATAGCAAAATAAAGTGATTCTTCTTAATGTAATTGTGAAAAAGAAACAATTTTATAATTTGTATAAAAAGAAAGCATTAAAGAAAAAAGAAAAGTCCCATTCATTAGATACAAAACCTCAATCACAAAAATAAATAACAAATTAGAAATTTTATTATTATTAACATTTAATTTCTAAATAAAAAAAAACTACTAATTGCATGAAATTCACTTACAATTCAATTGAATGTTTAACAGGGAAAATGAGACACGTTATTGACTAACAGTAGTTTGGAAGTCAATACATAATCATGTAGTTGAATGGGTGAAATATTAAGGAAAGTGTTAAGATTACCAGAATATGCACAGTATTACTATGTATTCTATTAAATAATACTACTGCACGTTAAACAATATCAATCATTGAAAGTACTTCTAAAGTTGTGTCTGTAACTTCTTGTTTATTTCCGTTTCTCCACTGTTTTATCATCTTAATATTATATTTAATCTCTCTATTTTCAGAAGCCTCTTATGGTTCAAGATATGGAATAAGATATGGATTCGACGGAATAAGATTGATACTTGATATCTGATAAAGAAATAAAACCAACTGACGTGACCAAGATGAGAAGGACTGGATACAATGCTCGCATTTAATGCAATTACTTGCTGCTTAATGCAAATAATGCTCAACTTCCTCATGTTTTGAAATTTGTATTAAATATCTCAACCTTTGCTTCTTAGAAAGTGAATTCTGTTTTAAAAAGATTGTTCTATCTGCTCATAAAAAGACAATAACTTTAAAATCAAAACAGAAAATTTACAGTTAATACAACATTTTCGTTTTGATTGCTTTCAATTCTACTTTCTATTCACTGAAAATCTAACTGAATTGGAATGTTTTCTTTCCCATGAATAAATACAATTTGCTTTTGTATTTTATTACAAGGAGATGTTACTATCTCCTTGGCCGCGTGGTTGGCGATGTCGCTATGACACTGGCCTCTCACCTCTGAGTACCGAAGTTCGGTTCTCATGTGGGTTTCGTTGATGGTGGCGATCCGTGCTGGGCAGGTTTTCCCGGGGTTCTCCCGTTTCCCCTGCATTTCTCACACCATCCTTTCTCAGTCTTTCTCTCCGTCTGTCCATATTTCCGCGGGATAGCACAATAGATATTTTAGGTCGCAGTGCTTGGCTGTCGAGCCACCCACGCTCACCACATTACATTACATTACTATCTCCTTTGTTGCAGTTATAATCAGATAGTGGCTGTTATATTAACTTAAGAGGAGCAAAAAAAAATAAAAAATAAACAGTCTTCCTGATTAATTGAAGGGCCCCAAGGACAAAGGTGTTAAGCGACAATTTCATGAAATTTCTGTTATAGGCATAAACAAAGGTGTTAAATGATAGCCCATCCGGTGGCAAAAGATGGAATGTCAATTTAAATTTTTTAAACAATTACTTCAGTACAAAGGTGTTAAGTAACAATAAAAAAGTACTTCATTTGTACTACAAAGGTGCTAAGTACAGTTAACACCTTTGGGCATGAGTTGGGTCCTGAGCTACAGAAATTTCAAAGTGCAAAGGTGTTAAGTCCAGAACTAAGCGTAGATGGAGCTTCTTTTGACATAATGGCTGCCCCCATAAAACAAGCAAAACGTCAGCCTACGTTGTCAGATATGTTGACTACGGGACAACATATGGCTAAAAACTCTTTGTAGATGAGAAATGAAGCTCAGAAGAGTACAATTGCACAACAGCACTAGAAGCAAACGAATGGCAAGAAAAATCAGAATCAAACACCAGTACACTAGAAGTTTCTGAAAGTGTCTATCTTAGCCATAAGTCATTTAATGAAATCGAAGAATTAAAAAAAAAACCATTGCAAAAGAAGCTAGGGCAGCAGGGAAGGAGTATGTGAATAGGAAAGGATTTATAGTTCCAGCACAAAAAGTAAAAAGTAGTACAATTTGCCATGATAAATGTCGATACAAATTCTCTGAAAGCTTTCCAAGAAGAAGGAAGACGTAAAATATTTAAACAGTTTAAGAAATTATCGTACGAGGCACAAAATGCCATTATCTTTAACTCAATTACCTTGCTGCCTGTGGCCCGATGTAAGGCAACTGCAGATAAACGATGGTCAGCTACGTACATCTATTCAGTGACAATTGATAAGAAAATACAGAGGGTTTGCAAGTTAGCTTCCTGCAACTTGTTACAAGTTGGGAGAAAAAAAAATAAATCTTCAGCAAAAGCAACTTGCATCTGGAAAGTCAACTCCTAGCCCAATCAAAACAGGAAGAAATGCTCCCCAAAAAAAAATTTCTGATAGTGTGAAAAGTAACGTTCGAACCCACTTATCTAGCTGCACTGACATCGGTATACCTGAAAATGAGTGGGCATCGAAGCGCTGCTACAGTGAGGTGTTTGTAACAGAATTTAATCTGTCCTTTGGATCTCCAAAGAGTAATACATGTAAAACATGCGATTCGGGTAAGGGTGGCGAAACACACAAGAAAGAGTATGAAGAGGACTACGAACAGCAAAAAAAGGACAAACAATCTGTTAAGGAAGATCCAATCAAATGTTATATAATTTTTGATATGCAGCAAAGTACGCATTTGCTGAAATTAAGCACTTCAATAGCGTTCTATTTAAGACAGTTATGGTTTTACTACGTGAGCGTATATTTAGTATCATGTGAAGGAGAGCAGGCATAAATATAAGCGTGGACCGAAAACATATCTTCATGAGGTAGTCATGAAGTAGTCAGTCTCTTTAGGCATTTATACAGATCAGTGCGCGAAACCCCAACCACCTCATTACTTGGTCAGATTCTTGCGGCGGCCAAAATATTTTTTTTTTATTCTTATGCTTCTGGAATTAACTCATGTGGAAAGGTATATTTTTTATTGTTGACCAAAAATTTCCAATTGTAGTACATTTATATTTAGATTGCGATAGAGATTTCGGTCTTATTGAGCAAGTGTTCAAAAAAATGAGAAAAATATACCGGCATATACTTACAGGACCATTATTGATGCAGTTGATAAGAAAAAAAACAATGGTAGTAACTGATATGGCAGATAAAGTTTTCTGACACTGATAGTCTACAATCAGGCCTGTATTTTGTTATTCGTTTTCTAAATGCTGACAAGGAGAAGATATCATTCAGAGATGAGGTAAGATGAATAAGGGCTGATAAGTTTGGGACAAGTACAAGAAATCCTTCAATGAAAGCAAAGATTTTAAAGTAGTAAACCTGTTTCGAGTTCGTCGGCAGAAAGATATCACAAACTATATTCTGAAAAATGTTAGACAGCACAACATTATCTTAGAAGAAAAAGACTTGAAGAAGCAAATGGAGTATATACCAGATGTGTATCAAGATGTATATCTACAACGAAATCAACCGCTCAAGTGAACCGTAATTTTTTATTGTACATTTACTCTTCATATAATGTAATGTTTATTAAAATTTATTTATACTTAACATCTTTGTGACGTCTTATTTCCGTTTTAAGAACGTGTTGTGTCAATGACAAAGGTGGTAAGTACATTTACGACTGAGTTACGACCAATAAATGTGGTTTCAACAAAATCATGTTTTTTCAGGACAATTTTTAGATATTAGTGATCATTAATAATTTATTCTGAACAATATACAGCTTATTTTCAAGGAGCAGCCAAGCTTTAACTTTAACTTTAAATATCTCGAAACTGCCAAGATGTTACTTGACACCTTTGTCCTTGGGGCCCTTCAATTTAAAATTCAATTCATTATTTTAAAGGAATCATTAATGGAATTTATTATAATTATTAAAATGATATTTTTTAAAATATTCGAATCAATCTTTTAATGATTTTAATAAAATGATTTCTCCCATCTTATTTATTTTTGTGGCTCTAAAACAAAGATACTTAAAGTTCTTGATATGGATTTGAGTGAAAGATTTTGGAAAATTTCTTAAAATCAAATTTCATCAAAGTTCGCGTAATTGCAATCGTGTTTCTTTAAATAGGGGATCAACAAAATAAGTGTAAATTTCCATGTTGTACTAATATTCTTTAAAGAAAATATTTTGTTTTTATTCGCTGTCCGTTTGAATTTAAGCTGTTAAATTAAACGGTCAACTACATTAACTATGACTTCTCCATTTCATGATTACGAATCTACTTAAATCCCATTCACAAAATTTCTCACTGAAATGCTTCAGAGGCTAATCATCAAAATCAAGTCATTTCAATCAGAGAATTCATGAATCTTTGACAGATTGTCTTCTACCAACTTCCGGCAACAAGATAAAGAATTAAGGAAGAAATAAAAAAAGATAAATGAAGAAATTATAGGAAGAACTGGAAGAGAATGCTAAACTTTAACGTGTATAAAATTTAATAGAAAAGAATCAATAAGGCCATACACACAATATAAAATAGCAATATCTATTAATAAAATAACATTATAACCTGGTTTCGATCCGGGCTCGCCGGTCATTCTCAAGTAGAAAAACAACAAAGACTGCATGATAAAATACAAAATAATAACAAGCCATGACTGGACAAGCTAATAACTGGTGGAGCCACCTAGGAAAAATAATTAAATTTTAAATATTAAATAACATTATCAACAATTACAGAAAGTGAATGAGCAATTAGATTTAAAATACAATAATTACAGGAATCAATTGAAGGGATTAAGATGAGTTATTAAAACGATCTTTATCCTTGTAAGGGAACCCATACTGATAGATAGTTCTAACGAAAATTGAATCATTTTAGCAATTAGGGTAAAACCCTTTTTTTCCGCAAAGCAAGAATACATTTAAAAACTAATTTGTGTATTTAAAAAAATTAAATCGTCTATATTTTTTTAATCATTTTATCTTGAAAATACTTTTAAAGCTTTTCACAGAAAATACTTTTTCAGATTTTAGTAAAACATTAGAAAATACTGACTCACTACAGAAATTTTAAGCATAAAAAAACTAACATAAAGTAACATAAAAGCATAAAATAAATGAAATACAAGAGGTCAATTCATGTTTTTTAATAAACACAAAATTAATTTATAATCTATCAAACACCTGCAAAGTGGTTAGAAGCGTCACTACTATAGATTGTATAACTTGTTTTTTCAAAGCATTTGTAATTCAAAGGTCAAGTACAATTGAAAGGGATGCCTGCATGAAGTTCATTTAGTAAAGCTAGACTCCATTTTGCACCATTGGGACATCTCTAGTAAGTGTCTACAATGGATAGGTTACCATATCAGTTCTCAACATAATCGATTCAAAATTTATGCACGAGATTTTGTCTAACTCCAATTATTTTCCTATCCTTCTAAACCGGAAGTAGCCTGAACCAGAAGACCTTCTGATAATTTCTTTCATTTAAAAAGAAGTTTCTTAATGCATTCTTTGGAAAAGCAAAGAATACCTTAAGATCTTTTCTTTCTCATTTCTTAGCATCTGATATTTTCCATAAATTTTAATTTTAATTTTTTGTATCTCGTTTTAGCTTAATGTAAGGAGTTAAAATTACTACTGTATTGATAACTATTTTCATCTTCCGAAGTAAAAATTTGAATTTTTTTATGTATTGACAAAATAAACAAATAGCTTTCAATCGTTTTAAAGTTTTTCATAAATTTCTGAGGGAAAATTTGTTTTTTTGAAATTAAAAGAAAGTAAAAACGTAAGTTGAAGGCCACTGTATTTCTGAACTGTCATTAAATATACATTGTAATGTCTTGGGAAGTGTTTAATAACGCTTCCCCTGCCTTATATGCTAAATTTTTTTTTAATTCATTCTTACCACATAGAAAGAAAATATTTGCAAAAAGTAATGAAAGATCGAGAGATCACTCGTCTTGATCTGTTTTTGTTTTGGAACTACGTCTCGCAAAATAGCTTCTACTCTGTCTGTTTTATCAACGGAAACAAAATAGTGTAGAAACTAGTGGATAACCAGAAAATTCATGAATTTCATCATTCAACAAGTAATTTAAAATTTTCTTTCTAAATTGTGAGATTAAACATTTTTTTAGAAATTAACTATTACACTATTAATAAATATTTTAGATAGAAATCATTGTTTTAAAATTTTTTTTTTATGATTTCAGGTTTTTTGGTTAAGTTTTTTGAGTTGAAAATATCGAGTACTTCCTCGGAAAAAAAAAATCCCAAAATTGACTGTTGTTGAATTTGATTTTAATTAATTCTAGAATATTTTGAAAACTAAAAACAAGAAAATATAAATCCCATTTTCTTCACAAGTTCATATTTAAATTTTCTGAATTTTAGCTGCATTGGAAAAATCTTATATTTTAAAAGCGTTATTCTGTCTGTCATAAGACTTTACGTTTTTATAATTTTGTGACCGAACTATAAGAGATAGATTGGTCATGTAAATGGATAAAATGTAGATCTTTTTAAGACAAACAAAATGCTACAAAAATCTTTCGAAAAAAGTTTTTGATTTTCAAGATGGCGCCTTTTAAAGCGTCAAATTTTGACTTTTTCTCAAATTAAACGAAAAGTATAGAAGATGGAAGAGAACATTATATTGAGAAAATGTTGGTATTTGAAAGTTCTATCGAACGATGCATTGCTTATTCGCAAACGCTTAAGTGTTTGCAAGATACATGCAAAAATGTGAATTTTCGGTGTGTGACGCCGACCCCAATGCATCCGAGTTTTCGGAGAAGCCACAACGGGCTGGGAAGTTATATATTCTCCGACGATCACAACATTAATTTGCTAAATAAATAAAGTTTGTTTTTTGAATATTGTATATACAAGGGTTCCGGAGCGAAGCGACGGTACCCGGCTATTATTATTATATATTAAAGAAACGTATACTACAAAAACGTTATTCTGTCTGTCATTCTGTAAGCAAAATGTTAAATTACAAATTACTAAAATGTTACTAAAATAGAGAATCTATTCTTAAAAAATGAAAATATATTAAACAACTGTCCAACTGATTGGCGACGTAAATATAGATATTTTCAAAATGAATAAAAACAATGCAGTAAAGAAATACGGAAAACTTGTGTGCAATAATGGTTTCAAAAATCGTTTTTACGGAACAACAAGAAACCACTGTACAATTCATGGAAATACGAAAACAAATATAGATCACATTTTCATAAATAAACATGATATCAAAACACCAGGAATAATATGTAAAGAACGAATCGGATGAGAGTTGAAAATGAGAAAATAACAGATCCAAATATATTCTATAAAGAACTAATCAATGATGTTAACAAAACAAAATTCATGAAAATCTACATATTTAAAAAGAAAAGTCCTTACTCACTCACTGACTGACTCATCAACGCCCACCCCAAACCCTTGGACCTAGAAAACTGAAATTTTGCACAGAGGTTTCCTTTATGATGTAGACAAGGAATAAGATAGGATTTTTCGAATTTCTTACGGGATAGGGAATAATCTGGCAAACTGACGATGAAGTGTATGGCGGCAACCCTAGGTGCGTGGCGCCAACCCGGAATACACCTGAGTTAAGTGGAGAAGGCCACAACGTGCTGGGAAGTCGTACAGTCTCCGATCTCAATATTAATTTGTTAAATAAATAAATTATTTTTTTAAATGCTACAGATGTAAGGGCTCCGGAGCGAAGCGACGGTACCCGGGTAGTCTTATATTATAAAAGCATTATTCTGTCTGTCATTGTAATAAGACTTTTCTGTCATTGTAATAAGACGTTTTTCCAATTTTTTGACCAAACTATAAGAGATAGATTGGTCATGCAAATGTATAAAGTCTAGATCTTCTTTAAGACAAACAAAATGCTACAAAAATCTTTCGAAAAATTTTTTTGGTTTCGAAAATGTCGCCCTTTAAAGGATCAAATTTTGACTTTTTCTCAATTTAAACAAAAAGTATAAAGTTGGAAGAGAACATTATATTGAAAAAAATGGTGGTATTTGAAAGTTCTATCGAACGATATATCACTCATTAACAAACGTTTCTGCGTTTGCAAGATACATGCAATAATGTGATTTTTCGTTTTAAATTTTTGGTGTGTGGCGCTAACCCGCAGTACATGTGAGTTATCCACAAAGGGCTGGGAAGTCATATATTCTCTGACGATCTCAATAGTAATTTGCAAATAAATAAAGTTTTTTTTTTTTTTTTTTTTTTAATGCTATATATGCAAGAAGTGACGGTAACCCAGCTATTATTATTATATTTATTATAAAAACGTATATAATAAAAACGTTGTTCTGTCTATCATTCTATAAGCAAAATGTTAAATTACAAAATTACTAAAACATCGGAGCAAGGAAAATGATTCAGGAATTTTCCCAAAACATGTTATTTATCATGAAGTTTTGTAATAAAACCCAATATGTTTTGTTATCAAAAATGTGTTTGTGCTATCAAACACAAAATATTAATATTTTAGCCATATATAAACCACTAAAACACAAAGAAAGGTAAATTTCCTGAAGAATTAGAAAATCCAATACTTGAAACTGTTACGTGTGCTGTTCATATCTTTATAAATCAAACTCGCCTGCTCATTTTAAAAATTCTTTTTTTAAATATATTATTTAAAATAAGCAGGTGTGTCGGCTTGGTATTGAATTTATAAAAATTAGAGAATCTATTCATAAAAAAAGAAAATATATTAAACAACTGTCCAACTATACTAATTGGCGATGTAAATATAGATCTTTTCAAAATGAATAAAAACAATGCAAGACAGAAATACCTTATGTGCAATAATGGTTTCAAAAATTGTCTTTACGGAACTACAAGAAACAACTGTACAATTCATGTAACTACGAAAACATATATACAGTAGAGCCCCGATTATCCGCGGAATTGGGTGGCAAGTGTACCGCGGATAGTAAAAATTTGCGGATAACCCGAAAAAATTCTGAAAATAAGGTGTAAACACGAAAAAAATATGTTAGCATAAAAACTACGAGCAAGAGCCTGATCTTTACTCATCCCCAAATTCCGAGAAGGCCTATGGGATTACGATGCACAATAAACCTGTCAGAAATTTGCGACTATCGCACTGTAGGGCCTATTGTACTTTCCCTGTTGTTGGCTTGGATTAGAATTGTTTTTTTTTGGCGGTTCGTAATTAAAAAAATTTTCTCGGCACTAGCGAATAATCGGGGCTGTACTGTAGATCATATTTTCATAAATAAGCATGATATCGAAACATCAGGAATAATATGTAAAGAACGAATCTCGGATAAT
This sequence comes from Thereuonema tuberculata, assembly GCA_023159025.1. Classification (NCBI taxonomy): domain Eukaryota; kingdom Metazoa; phylum Arthropoda; class Chilopoda; order Scutigeromorpha; family Scutigeridae; genus Thereuonema; species Thereuonema tuberculata. Next base: position 50,823 of record JAFIDM010041213.1, read on the forward strand.
AAGAGTTGAAAATGAGAATATAACAGATCCAAATATAATCTGTAAAGAAGTACTCAATGAGTTTTACAAAACAAAATTTATGAAAATCTACATATATATCTATATATATAAATGTCCTAACTCCCTCACTGACTGACTAATTAACGCCCACCCCAAACCCTTTGACCTAGAAAGCTGAAATTTTGCACAAAGGTTCCCTTTATGATATAGACAAGGAATAAGGCCGAATTTTTCGAAATATCCACGGAATAGGGAATAATCTGACAAACTGACCATGAAGTGTGTGGCGGCAACTCCAGGTGTCTGGCGCCAACCTGCAATACACCTGAGTTAAGCAGAGAAGGCCACAAAGGGCTGGGAAGTCGTACATTCTCCAATCTCAATATTAATTTGCTAAATAAATAAAAGTTTTTTTTTTAATGCTACATATGCATGGGTTCCGGAGCGAAGCGACGGTACCCGGCTAGTAAATATATAAAAGAAATAAAAGGTTTGCTTGAGTCATGACCTTAAGACATCAGTGGTTCTTTAGAGGTTCTTTAATTCCTCTTTCGTAGCAATGATCTTTCTTTGCAAACATCTTTCTCTGGAAACATTCCCTTTTGACCAAACTGGGAATTTAATCAAACTCTTTAAATAACGGGTATCTATCTGTCACATCTTAAAATAGGATAAGATCTATTGATATATCAGTTTCTAATGACAAAAGAGAAATTTTTAAGTTGAGCTAAAAATTTAACTTGTATATAAAGTTTATTTAAAAAGTGAAAAAAAAAAAACCACATAAGAAAAGGGGATGAAAAAAAAATCCTCGTTTTCGCTTGCATCTGCGTAGCTTCTTCCAGTATAAGCACTCAGCCGGAAAAGTTCTATCTTTATAAATAGTCCGTGAGGTTTATAGTGTTCATCATCTTTTATTAAGTGCATTATTATTTTATACTTTTTAACAGAGATCTCAAATTCAAATTTGATAAAATTTGTTTTTTTTTTTATTGTAAAGTAGAGCCTGGGTTATCCGAGCCCCGACTAACCGTGTTGCGGGTTAACCGAGGTGCCCCCCCCCCCCCTCCAAACAAAAAATTCCCGTTTTACTCGATAGAAGCATCGCACAAAGTAGTGTAAAAATAGAAACTGCGCTCAAAGGAATGTAGGGGTGGGAGGGGGAGGCCCGCATAGCGAACTGCTTTCTGTCACTGACCTCAGTTGCTTTTTCATTGTGCTAGTGAACAGTTCGTTTAGAGTTTGTTTTGATTTGTTTGTATTGGTTACGTGATGAGTACTAAACGCAAAAGGACTGTTGTGTTTTTGAAGACTAAATTACGAGCCATCAACAGACTCGATAAAGGAGAGACAATTAAAAAAGTGGCTTCAGATTTAGGTGTGGGAGAAGTGATCGTAGGAGACTGGAGAAGGAAACGGGCCGAAATCGAAAAATGTTGTTCGCAAAAAGACAACGAGAGTAATAAACGAAAAACTAAGAAAGCAGGAGAGTTTGAAAAACTTCATGTGCCTTGTTTATGTGATTTACAAAGATCCGGAGGAAGTCCAGTGAGTGGGCCTATGCTACAAGAAAAGGCTATTAAATTCCACGAAAAGTTTAAAGACGGAGAAGAAGAATTCACACCAAGCAGAAAATGCTTCATTTCTGGAAAACAAGGAATGGAATCAGGGGGCTAAACATTTCTGGTGAGAAGTTATCGCCCAATCATGTCAACATACTACAGTTCAAGGACGAATTTGAAGCTCTGACTAAAGATGGAGATTTCTCACCTCAACATATTTGTAACTGTGACGAAACGGGCTTGAACTACCGTATGCTTCCTACAGAAACACTTACTTCAAAAAAGAGGCTTCCACTCCTGGTGTTAAAAGGTCAAAAGATAGGGTCACACAGATGATTGCTCTAATGCTAGCGGGGATTGTAAGTTAAAGTTATTGATGACAGCGAAATCTGCCAAGCCCCGTGCTTTCAAAAATGTGTCTATTCCTAGCCTGTCTGTGCTGAAGAAAAGTCAGGCAAATGCATGGATGGAAGCTAAAATTTTTAAAGACTGGTGTTTCACTGACTTTGTGCCACAACTTGAAAAGTTTTTAAAAGAAAACCACCTGCCTCGAAAATCGCCACGTTAAGACCATTTTTTTACACCCCCAACGTCACGGCTCTTCACCAGGCCATGGACCAAGGCGTGCTGGAAAACCTGAAGCATAACTATAACCACAAACTTTTGAATATCGTCATTAGCGCAAATGATGAAGAAAACGACGATGGTACAGACTCTTAAAAAAATCACAACTTAAGATGTTGTTTAAATGTCAGCTGAGGTATGGAACGAGGTAAAAAGTTCTACTCTTCAGAAGTCGTGGAGGAAGTTATGAAATATCACGGAAAATCAAGAAACTTTGCCCATAGAACATGAATCCGACCTCATCCTTGCACAGCTAGCTCAAAGATTGGCAGATGAAACAATCACCGAAAACGATGTAGAGGAGTGGATCATCGATGACGAACAATTGGAAGTGACTCATGAGATGATAGTAGAGACAGTGAATGTAGAGGCTGAAGAAAGTGAAAGTGACATTGAAGACATTGAAATGGAGAATGAGGAAATCAACCACAGTGAAGAATGCAAAGAGATAGAAAAGGCCTAGAGCAACAGTCAGAGACAACTTCAACAGACCTTCTACTGCTACGACGATTGCGCGAAACGGCGGCAAAGAAGCGAGCAAGTTCCGTTAAACAGAAGACACTTATGGACTTCTTGAAGAAATAATTTTCTTAACTGGACCAAGTGCTGTATGTACTTATCTCTTTTTTTCCATTTTGTATTTTTATTTTATTTTATTTTATTTTATTTTTTTTACATCTTTGACCACGTTTTCATTCATTTCACCAGTTTATCATACGTTTCCCTCTCGATTTTTGAAAGAGTCCGTGTTATCCGAGTTTTCGATTATCCGAGATACCCTCGGTCCGCTTTACTTCGGATAATCGAGGCTCTACTGTATCTCTAAAAAGATATTTGTGAAATCATTTTAGTTTTTTTTCCTTAGCTCTTTCTTTACTGCCTAAAGAAATACAAATTGTAATAATCTTTAATAAGACTGTTCTTTGGATAGTTAGAATTTGAAAATGCTGCACTGACGGATAGTCCATCTTTTGTACCACTATAAAAAATACGATTCCTTATCTCGTTAAGAAGTCGAACCACGTGTCCAATACTTTCCACATTCCAATATTTGTGGATGCTGGAAATTTAAGAGAAAATAATTGATTTCTCCGAATCTTATCATTGTATGTCTACAATTGTAAAGCATTATGAGAGTGAGCGACACAAATAGTATATGTTGGAAAGAAAAAATGAACTGAATATGCAATGATGCTCGTAACGCCTTCAAAGGCAATCAAATCCAAAGGGTTAATGGCTGTCAGTCAATTTAGATAACTGTAATTCGCGAAAAACGTTTTCAAGCTATCACATTTCTTATTCTTTTCATGCATTACAATTGAAAAAGTTTTGTATCAGCTGTTTTCTATAAATATTGAGAAGTGAATGAAGAGCTTTGCTTCCTAGAAACACACCAATATTAAGTTTTTATCACAGATATTAAGTAAATAATATCGAACTTGATGGAGATATTAACTTCTGTAGCAAAACTCTGAGATTATTATGTAAGAGATTAATGTTAAACTGTTACATAAGAAACCATGCAGGCCCTGGAGTGAGCCAGAGGTCTAGGCTCCAGCGATTCTCGACCAACGGGACAAGTTGAGGTCGTATGGTCTGCTCGACAACCGCTCACCTTTAAGTATTCTTAAAGTTGTGCATGTAACTTCTTGTTTATTTCCGTTTCTCCATTGTTTCATCATCTTAACATTACATTTAATCTCTCTATTCCCAGAAGCCTCTTATGGTTCAAGATATGGAATGAAACGATTCGAAGAAATAAGATTGATACCTGATAAAAGAAATACAACCAACTGACGTGACCAAGATGAGAAGGATTGGATACAATGCTCGCATTTAATGCAATTACTTGCTGTTTAACGCAAATAATGCTCAAGTTTTGAAAGTTGTATTAATATCTCAACCTCTGCTTCTTGAACAGTGAATTCTATTTTGAAAAGATTGTTCTATCTACTCATGATAAGACAATAACTTTGTAATCAAAACAGAAAATTTACAGTTAATACAACATTTACGTTTCGATTGTTTTCAATTCTACTTTCTATTCACTGAAAATCTAACTGAATTGGAATGTTTTCTTTTGTATAAATAAATACAATTTGCTTTTGTATTTTAATTCCATTAATGTTAATATCTCCTTTGTTGCAGTTATAATCAGATACTGGCTGTTACGGTAAAATAAGCCGCGCCCAAAAAAAAAAAAGCTATCTTTCTAATTCATTTAAAATTCAGTTCATTAATTTAAAGAATCATTGATGGAATTTAATACAATTATGATTTTTTTTAAATGATCGAATGAAATTTTAATATGATAATTAGTTCCATTTTATTCATTTTCGTGATTCTAAAATAAAAATAAACAAGACTCTGGGGTATTTCCCACATCGTTAAAAGAGAATTAGAGCAGGCCTTTCACGTCCTATTGTTCAGGAATCGTCTTCAAGTCTGCAGACGATTGTTAGCAGTAACTTCGCCACAGTCACCTTAGGACTATAAAGATTCTTAAAGTTCTTATCATGGAATTGAGTGAAAGATTTTGGAACGTCATAAAATCAAATTTCATCCATTTTCATCAAATTAATTTTAAAAATAGAGAGTCAAAGATTATGATCACAATTATATTTAATTATTGTTTTTCACTATTTGATAAAAGTATGGAAAAGAAATCATGCGATTTGTTTCTGCTGTTTTTTAATCTGTAGCAAAATGTAACTCATTTCAAGTAGCCTTTATAAAGATAAATTATTCGAAAGTTTGCAAAATATTGTAATTCATTCAGTTTTCAATTCGACTTAAAACTTAAAATATGAGAATGTTTATTTAGAACTCTAAACCTTCCTATCCATCAAAATTGACTTCAACTCTATAATTGCTGATGTAACATCCAGAGATCACTGTATTGACCTGTTGTTGTTTTGGGATTACGTCTCGCAAAATAGCTTTTTTTCCGTTTATTTTATCACCGGAAACAAAATGGTGTAGAAAGTAACGAAGAATCATCAATTTCATCAATTTGAGAGATTGAGAGAGATAGTATTTATGAATACATCAATTTACAACTTTCCCTTAAATACAAAAGAAAGCATATCCTTACAATTTACTACTCAAACGCTTACTTAATTAACAGGTACACTAGTATTGGTTGGAGCGCAGATTTCATTTATTCAATCCGTTTTAATTCAAACTGAACTCATTTAATATAAATATGCCTCATTTTGCACCGGGAAATATTCATTCTTAGTATTTAAATATTTGGAGAATTTTCTACTAAACTTTATCTGGATCGATAATTGTGAAAAAGGCAAGTTTCTGAAAATCATTAACAAAAAAACGACGACCTAGATGGAGTTGTCCTATGGAGACAAAAATTGGTGGAGAGGAAGATTATGTACAGAATAGAAAATGATTAAAATTTCAGACAAATTGAATGATTTATTTCAGTTACAGAGTTACAAAGTAACGAGCTCAATAAGGTATTGACCCATCTCTACCCTGAATGCAAGCTGCCAAACGACTTGGCATAGAGTGATAAAGCTCCCTGATGGTCACCTGCGGTATTTCGTGCCAAATTTGCTCCAATTGTCGGGCTAGGTCATCCACATTCCCTGGTGGATGCAGTCGCCTTCCCATCATATCCCAGACATGCTCGATTGGAGAGAGATCTGGGGATCTGGCTGGCCAAGGAAGTGTTTCACAAGCTGCAAGACAGGTAATAGCAACACGTGCCGTATGTGGTCTGGCCTTATTTTGCTGAAAAATAAGGCCAGGGTACTGCAGAAGGAAGGGTAGCAAAACAGGTCTCAGAATGTAGTCGACGTACCGCTGCGCTGTAAGTGTGCCTCTAATGACGACCAAAGGGTTCCGGCTATCAAGGGAAATGGCACCCCAGACCATAACTTCTGGTTGAGGGCCTGTGTAGCGTGCAATAGTGAAAGCAGGATCGGCACATTGCATTGGGCGTCTCCAGATACGTCTGCGACGATCATCAGGACACAGTTGGAAGCGGGATTCGTCGCTAAACACTATACGTCCCCAGTCAGCATCATTCCAACCGGATCGAGCCAAGCACCACTGTAATTTGGCCCGACGGTGTGGAGACGTGAGTGGCAGGTGGCGTAGCGGTCGTTACGAGCGTAGAATGTCGCTCTCTCTGCCGTCTGTGAATGGTCATCGTGGACGCTCGTGTGCGTGTCGCACGTCTGATGGTTGATAACGATGATTCAGGTGCTGTGACAGCTGATCTGACAATCACTCTATCCTCCCGCTCTGCCGTGGCCCTAGGTCGACCGCTACCTTCATGACGCTGAAATCTGTCATTGTCCACCCATTCCTGCCAGCATCTTCTAATCGCCGCATCACTTTGACCCATATGACGAGCGATTCTCCGATTTGCCCAGTCTACCTCTTTCAATCCAATGATACGACCTCTTTCAAACTCTGACAGTTGCACGTAATGAGCTCGAATCCTGCGGCGAGGCATTTTTTCAGTCGTTGAAAGGTATCCTAACTCGCAATGCAACGAAAATTTTTACCATCAGATTGAGAATCGCTTCTTATATACACCTGCTGAGTGCGCAGTTCCGATGCGTTGTAGCTCTCGCTACTAATTCATTGGACACCAAAATTTAATCATTTGCATGGGCGGTGCCAATGTCTTTGCATACGAAATTTCATTACAATCGAACAACTCCTTCTAGGTCGTCGTTTTTTTTATAATGAGTGTATATCTATAAAATAAACCTCCATGTCATAAACGTGTAAATTTACTGAAATTTTCACTAATAAATCAATTGATAGAACTTTTTCTTGAAAAGCAGAACTTAATTATCATCCTCATTTAAGCAAACCTTTTTTTTAAGTATCTTGCTTTATAGAAAGAAAGTCTATTTCAACTCGAAGAAAGTAAAATAACAGAAGTGAATAATATAACTTAATTATTTTAAGTAATTGTTCTAAATACTAAGACATAATCAGATCTATACAATAATATTAATTGTTAACTGCAAAATTTAATCTGGAATGGCTCCAAAAAGGGTCTAAAATACCAAAACATTGAGTTTTAATTAAATTAATCACACAATATCTTGAAAATTTAAAAACAAGAAAATAGAAATACAGCTGTTTCAGAAGTTCTTTATAAATTTTCAGAATTTCAGATGCATTGGAAAAACAAAGTTTTGCTTGAGTCAGGAATTACAGGAATAAATCAATGGTTCTTTTGATAATTCATTTTGAGTGACTTTTATTATCCTAATGATATGTTACTGAAATCGCTGTTAAAAATAGATAAGCTTAGATTGGAAAACCTCATAAAATCAAATTTCATCCATTTTCAACAAATCAACTTTAAAAATAGAGGGGGAAAGATTGGGTTTACAATTATATTTAATTACTGTGTTTCACTATTTGAGAAAAGTATGGAAAAGAAATCATGGGATTTGTTTCTGCTGTTTTTTAATCTGTAGCAAAATGTAACTCATTTTAAGTAGCCTTTATAAAGATAAATTATTCGAAAGTTTCATTTATAAAATGTTAGATTTCATTAAGTTTTCAATCTCACTTAAAATATGAGAATTATTTATT